>JBCAUG010037164.1:0-10028 GCA_038406175.1 Haplosyllis leylae | reverse complement strand
AACTGTTTTGTACTTACTTTGCAACTTATTTATTATTATTTTTTGATGAAATTTTCCCTGACTCAAACAAAATTCCCTGACTTTCTAGTATAATTTCAAAATTCCCTGACTTTTCCCTGACTGGAAAAACTTCTCTCATTTTTTAAGGTTTTCCAGTGCAAGTGGGAACCCTGTAAGTTGCTAAAATTCCCTAACAAAACCCCTGTATGGGGATTTTGACAACAATTTTGTCCCTCACATTTCTGGCGTGTGCATAACTAATAATAACCCTCTCTACATACTGGTTATCACATAGCATTGGAAAAAAATAATTATTGCATTTTTTCTGAAAATAATGCATGGAAATATGCAATTGAAGATTGAAAGTTAAAAACATCAGCAGCAAAATTAAGTGATTTTCTTGTTTTCACGGAGTTTGTCTCATGCGTTTCAATACACTGCAAAACTCCTAACAGGGAACAGAGGCCAGGTAACCTGCGGTCCAGATTTGTCCCAACTTCTGTCTCACGTTTTGCCACTTGAAACATTCTACTCTAAATGATTCTGTTGTAGCTTCTCTTTGTTACCTCGTTAATATTTGAGTTGAATAGATAAATTTCATAAGGCTGGTGGAGGATCTCACGCAGTTTTATATGTCGTGATATTTCTCTGACCCGATAAAAAAATCTTGGAATTTTCAACCAATGCTTATCGCTGAAGTACCTTTTGTGTGACTAAATTAATTATCATGTAGATTTGTGCTATCATGTTGTACCATCGCCTTCCAGCTGTTTACTTTTACCGTAAGGACAAGATGGGTTAGGTTAAGTCTCAAACTTTCATAATGTCATGAATTCATTTTATTGGATGCACACCATACTAGCAGATTTTTGCCAAGTGCCATCAATTGAAATAAGCAGTATGTATGGAAAGTTACACAATTAAAATTGGCAATGTGTGAAAAAAAAAGTCAAGATGACGCAAAATATAAACGAAGATCGCATCGACGCAGACACACTGTACAGTCACTTAAGGACGATATAATAGACGAAGTCGATACTGATGAACTCATCGGGTCATCGATATTTACAAACAGGATGAAGGCAGATAAGTAGGCAACTTCCCGATGATGACGGATACACTGCTGACAACATTCTTGGGGTCATTCGGTACAAAATGGCCGACTCTGGTCACCCAATTTCCCACGACCTGTGGTTAATCACTAATAAACATTACCTAGAAAGCCTCGCATGCTTGGTGAAGGAAGGCACGGACGAACATCCTCTTGGGCTTGATCATTTGTTAAGAGATTAAAGGCCTCGATCGATGAAAATTATCACAGAGAGCACGGGAAATACGTGCAATTCTATCACATAAAGTTATGCAAAATAATTACCTTTCGTACTGTTTACAACTTTTCTTCGACATTTTGTTATCTTCACAAGATGCCGCATATTACCAGAGAATCATAAGTCGTTTTCACAGAAAATAGCGCAATGCATTTGTGTGTGGCTACATTAACAATGGGAAATAGTTTCCACATACATTTCATTTATTTTATGTACCCTTTCTAAGAACATCCTAAATATAAACAAGTTTTTAACGACAAGCCCCAAAATGTGATTAAAGACACCACCATGGTGTATAGTCCATCCAGTCTTGGGCACAAAACGAGTTTTTCTTTATTTCCCGAAGGAATGTTCAGAGTTTATCGATGGTTTAGTCAAAAACTATTGAATATTTACAAAAACACTTCAAGTTTATTTACTTTTGAAGGCTATACAAACTACGGTAAGTGAGACCTTGGCATCATCAGGTTTGGCACAACCTTCTCAGAAATTCCTAATAAGGCTTGTTTAATCATTATCGTGACCAGCCTGTGTTCTCTTTCTTTCTTGATAATAAGACAAACAATGGTATCAGGGCTTCTCCCTCCGTCAGAAAGTTAGACTTCGAACAAGCATGCTGGCAACTGATGCCAAACCGAAGACTTACTGCAAATTACTTCTGAATGAAACAATCATTCCAAGTCCCAACAAAATGTTCACATGATCTTTTCTTTATCTTAATGATATGCACAGGTTAGTGGCTAGTGACAGTGAGGAATGCCTACTATGTTTATTAGATGGCGCTGACCTGAGCCGATGAAACACCGAGGAGTTTCCACCGAAAACAATCTACAGGTATAAAGCATAGATTAACTATGACTTGCGGCATTCAATCCCGATGTAAGGGCCTATTCACACCGAAACGAGAGAGTTAACGCTAGCGGAAACTCTTGGAAAAGAATACTTTGATTTTAATTGCATCATTCACATCAAGCGATGCAACTAGAGTTGTAACTAGAGATGCTACTGGGTAACTGGCAAATGGATCGCATACCCATTTTCCAAGTGGCAACGCTCCCGTTCGGTGTAAATAAGCTGTAAGTTGATACAATGAAGATCACCTGTCACGTTTGACAAACGATTAACTGAACAAAATAGCAGCTACAGGTTTACTTTGTTAAGAAGTGCATCCGGCTATTAAACCAGCCAATTCCTGACGACCAAACCTCAAAAAGTATCTGAATTGACTTAAAGGCAGCAACAGTTTTAGTATCAGGTTGCCCATAAAAAACGCTCCTGATAAAAAAAAGTTTAAAAGGCTGGGGATAAGTTTGGATTACCTCGCAGCCAAGTCTTAAGCTTTCCTAATTCCAAACATGGTAAAAACTTGGCAAAAAGTACAGTTAATGGCCATTTATCTTAACAAGTTAGAGTCCACAGAGGTAAACTTGTTGATATCCAATATGCATTTATAGTATTTATCATTATAATGCACTCGTTGGGGTAGATTTGTACATACCATGATTTTTTATTCGTTTAGACAGCAGTTAGGAACGGAAGAAGGCCCAGTACAAATATGGTAAAAAGCACATCAACTGAGCAAATCCCTTTAAATGCTAATAAACAGCAACAACGGGCAAAGAACATCTAGTATGGAGTGTGACTTTGTTCAAAGTCAACAAGAATATATGGCTGATCACGAAAGAATCTTACTTATGCCACTGAGTCTATTGGCTCTTGCCAGTGTCCGGGGAGTTCTAATGCGAAGTCAATTTCATTCAACTATGAATGAAAAACAGAGAAAAATGTGCAATTCGAAGACTTCGAGCAGATTCGTATTCAAAACTGGAATATTTTTTTACATAGCAAATTGTTGCTCACAGCAAAGTCTAGATTCCTCTTCACGATACGACTTAAAAGTCTGCAATGACGTGCGACAGATAATCACTGCGGCACACATTTTCTTGTGTCATTGACAATCTTCTCTTCCCAAGTCAAATTCTTTTGCGAATAACATAAACATCATGACGTAATCTTTGGTAAGTCACTGGGTCAGTTCATCCCTAATTGATAAACGCAGGTCTCATTCAAGGAGGGACTTGAGCAAGTGGAATATGTAAATTATTCATTGCAATTAACCACATAGCACGTCTGGTGCTTATTCTCTTACCCACAATTAAGAGAAAATTAAAACGTAGCATAATTCTGCAAAATCCACGATTCAATTTTGAGCTGCACATATTTCAAACTGTGACGTCACTTGCGCTGTAAGTAGCAATGACAGTGATCGGGACATGGTGTTTCGTCAAAAAGTACCACTTGGTGGACAAACAAGTGTTCGTAAATCGTGGATATTGCATTTCAAAAGAGAAACAATGTTGAAATATTCACAGATTTGTCAAAAAATTAAGCGAAAACAATACCTTTCATAGCCAGCCTGGCAGGCTTGGCTTGGGTTCTTGTACTGTACTTCTGGTATCCTGATTAAGTACACCCCGATTTGACCCACCACAATACAAGCTAATTACAGCACTACAAGTAAAACGTTAGACGGCCAAAGCATGTGGAACTGGTCCTACAATAATAATACCAGCATCCCTTTCAACTAGATCTCCCTGTCCGCCATTACACTTACTGCTACCATCATGTCCTTGGTTAGTCCAACATGTAAAGTTCACGTTGTTCCACGAGAACAACCGGTGCTTTACCTCCACAAACTTTTTCCGTGTTCCGAGGAAACTTATCACGCAGCGATTTACGCGTAAAAAACTGATGACCGATCATTCAACGGAATTGATAAAGCGTTGTTGTAACAAATATCAAGTGATTGTTTGCCGTGTTGTGTTCTGATGAGAAGGCCAACAGGTTTAAAAGATGTAATGTAGTGTACTGAGAAACACCTAAGCAAAGGTCTCCTGAAAAGTGGGTCAGCAACACAAAGTAGACTGCACCGAACAACACTCCGACGCTACGTAGCTGCCATGTACATCCTTGATGGCTGTGGCCCACATCGTTTCACACTGCACAACTTCACGGCCTGCTACAGTCATATCACACAACCATGACTTGATCAGTATAATAACCTCCTTCATCATGGCATGAGCTTCTTCATATCACTGGTATATTGGTCAAAACGCAACTTCGGTGCTGTGTCATACTTTCTTCCGATAAACAACGGTCAAAGTACACAAGCAGAAACTGTGAGATCGTGGGTAGTCGTTTGTATTATGACCCAG
Source organism: Haplosyllis leylae (assembly GCA_038406175.1). Taxonomy (NCBI): domain Eukaryota; kingdom Metazoa; phylum Annelida; class Polychaeta; order Phyllodocida; family Syllidae; genus Haplosyllis; species Haplosyllis leylae. Next base: position 5,485 of record JBCAUG010037164.1, on the reverse strand, counting down.
TCATCAGTGATTTGAATTTGCTTAATCGATAGAATTTATTGATCAACAAATATATTCATTACCTTTCACATTTTGTCACCCACAGATTAGACTAAGCGTCCAAGAGACCTGTCAGGATCAAAGTGCTGTGGTACTTTTAACCTGAGGCTCAGGCTGAGCGTTTTCTGATCAAACAATGAAGATTGGCAATTTGCATTGACAATACATGTAACAACTGTAGAAGTCAAAATCTTGAGCCCGGCAGCCATTCAGTCACATGTATATTCATTCAGCATTACTCACTTATTACGACTGCCAAAGGTAAGACGTTGTCTTTTCCGACCTGTTTTGTAGCCCTCAGCCTAAGGTTTATTTAGGCTTAAGGCTGGTTTACACGTAACGTCTGCGTTTGCGTTTTCCTTTGATCTTTGCCATCCCTTTCTTGATAATTGAGATGTCAAGTGTAAACACTATTACTGGTTGCCATTGGACCCATTCATAACGTTTGACGCAAACGCAGACGCAGACGTTACGTGTAAACAAGACTTAAGGGTTATCCATATTATAACCATCCATAGAGTCCAATAAAACTGGAAAATGAGACACGTAGATAGTGAATTGTGTCCGTTCTTTGACATTCTATTATATTTTTCAAATGAAAAAGATGCACTGGAATTGAATATCAGGTTTGGAACAAAGGCATCATTAACTTTGTCTTCAACAGAAAACGCCCTGTACCAATTTTAATAAGATTTCTTTCTGCTTTTTTTCTGCATCGAGGTAAGAAAAAGGTTTCCGAGGCAACATAAGGGCTGTTGTCACCAATGTACAGAGGGATGAGAACTGTGGTTTGTATGGTGGGTCAAGTTGAGAAGTTGTCCTCAAACTGACAGTGACAGAGCTAACTTCACTGTAATTGGAGATCTCCCATTTCCTTTCCAAAAGCCAAAAGTATCAAATGTCAAACTTCTTTGGATTAATGCCCACTTTCAAGAAAATTGTTGGAAATCACTTGACTTGCACGGTACTAAAATTTTCAAGAGGCAAAAACGTTTATTTGCTGTTTCTCTCGTGTCGATGGTGGTGTGTGTGGTGTGTGAGTTTCCCAGTTTTGAGCGACTGAGTTATCGATCCGCCGTACAACATGACGTTACGTTTCGACTAAATTACTATTTTAAGTGTGCATTTGTAAATTATAACACGCACCAAAGTATGCACAGAGCAATTCATGAAAATTGTTTTAAAATCATCAGAATTAGTATTCTGTTACATCTGGTCCTATTACCAAATAAATGTTACTTTCTTAAATAAACTTTTGACAATATCAAAAGATTATTCAAAAGGACAGTGACTTCAGATACTATAATTCAATTGATAATGAAATGTGTTTCAGCAATAATTAAATACAAAGTCTTACCATTGTCTACCATCATATCCACGTTAACTGCCCGACAGATTATGTGTAATAATTAAAGGTCCATTCGTCAATCATAAAGCAATATCTTTTTTAGTAGACAAGTATCATATACAGTAGACATGCAGACTCATCAAGTACTCATTAGGTGCCATAAAACACTCATATGCCACAAGTTTGCATTCCTTTCTTCAAATGTGGCTTTACTGCAAGAGGAATGAGTGGTTTTACAGCAAAACGTCCCAGACTGTAAACCTCAACATGCACACCAGCGATCAGTGAGCACATGTCATAATTCCATAAACGTGAATAATGCACCATCAACAATCCACTGCCACTGTTAATGACAATTCAATACCAGTGTTTGTATCTAATCAATTCTGTCAACATTTCAGACACGCTGTTCCAGAGACACACTACGTTTCTTCAAATATGGTCAAGTATGCGTAGGCAGATCCAGTGCGGTCACTTGGCCATTCCTCCAGAACAATGTTAGTGAAAGAGTTGTGTGTCTACTCAATGACCTTGTACGGCCTGCACTTCCTCCTACTTTATTTCACCTCGCTGCCTCCTTCCACCAGTAGTGACCAGTGCAGCAGCAGCAGGCGGCAGCCACGGCAGGCCGGTGGACCAGCACGCAGCTCCCATTCTCGTTCCCATCCGTGCTCGTAAATCAAGGCCAGACCACTTATCCTTGTAACAAAGCATAACCAAATGACTTGCTCTGTTATCATACCGTAATATCAGCAGGCTGTAAATGGCCTCATGACCCTTTCTATAGGATAGCTTATAACCTAATTTGGTTTAATCCTGCTCGACAAAAACGATGTTAATTTTTGACCAAAGAAAACTACCAAGGTTATCGAGAGACCATGTGCTCCAGTGCCTTGAGTGATTACGGGTCATTAGGCTGAGCTCTTCTCGGTCACTCCACTATAATCCAAAAGTGTCACATTAATTTCTGAAGTAATTATGTAACCTGTTAAACATGTGAACTCTGCTTTATTCATTAACTGGAAAACAACCACATAGCTTAGCACAAAACTTCGACAAAGAGTCACGGCGACGTGTTTGTGGTTCACAAAAAGCATCCGGTTCTATTCTTGTCCTGGTACCAAATCTGGTGTGTACGAGAATGATCTCTAGGGCAGTGGTGGTGTGGGCACGGGACGTCTGATGAAGCGACAAGACATGATAGAAAATGCTACGTATTCGTATTAGTTGTTTAGTGATCAATATGCAGATGGTCCCTTCGGCAGTAAGATAACATGTGTATGTGATTTATGATCTCAATCAATACGAGACAACATTAAGACAAACATCACTGAGCTCCTCAGATCATTAACGTTCATCCACTGACTCCATAAACATCTAATATGGCAGCAAAATGTCAAGTCTCAGACCATCTCATCCTTGCATGTCCTCTCTCTCAGGCCACATACGGTCCTAAATATAGCACCTAGATAAGTAAACATTCAGCTAAAGCACTGACCTATAAAACATTAAAGAACCATCTTTAATCACCGGTCCAAGACCCTAACGCAGATCTCTAATTATTCGGTGTCACACAAACATCGATTCTGGTGTGGGACCGCATGAAAGACTTAATGTTTCTTACTGGATTCAAACTATATGAATTCACTTTCATGCAACTTTTAAAAATAAATACACTTCGAATCTTCGCACGTCTTTGATTCTGGCACTTCTTCTCAGGTTAGTTTAGGTAACGTTTTGCAATGACATTTTCGCACTCTTTTCTCAAGAACATCAATCCACATCATACTGAAAATAACAATGTATCTTTCAAGCTATATACTGATATGAAAGGATCGTACAAACTGTTTGACATAGAGCAAAGACAAAAGGACCGAGAGTTGTAACCAACAGTATTTCTAAATACAAAAACTACAAAACAGTAAATTTTCGTTTACATTATGCAACGTTGAAAATAACATACAAGGTTCAAGTCCTTCTAGAAACTGTTCTGTGGGAACTTCACAAAACTCACAAGGTCCCGAGAACAAAATAGGAACAATAATCACTTGTAAGACATTCCCTACTATAGGAACTATTAATTAGCTGAAACTTTCTTCATACATACAAGCCTTGTTTCCTTTTGTGGCGAATGCCTCTCAATGCAACGGCTGTATATGCCTGGATACGACCATATCTGCCTGCAAGCTAGACGTACCTCAATCCTGATAATGGCTTCTCTAAATAATCAAGCCGTAAGATCGTCTTTACGCTACATTGTTTCTAAAATGACTTCATTGATTGTGTATTGATTTTCACTTGGAAAATGACGCTTTGGTCATGAGATCGACACAGAGAGATGTCTCCTCTCCAGTCCAATTTATCTGGATGCAATACCATTCCAGATACACAGACTATTTTATGGTGTAAATTTCCTGATAGCAAACTTCTTCCTATTCAACAAAGTATCACTTTCTAACAATGACATTTCCAGAAACTAGTAGGAACTCTTCCCGTTTAATCATGATTGTGATGGGAGAGAATTAGCTTGATTCATTTCCCTGAAAGAATATTTGGTTGATAATGACATTAAAATACAGGCTTGCATCCTTTATTTTTTAATGCAGTACTAACCCTGGTGTCACTCTAAGAGAGAGCCATTCCTGTTTTGCGTAGTGGACCAATATCATCGAAAATTTGAAGCCGCGCGCATACACATGATATATATTTTTTATTAGTAATGTCCCAAGATGAATGTTTCAACATGCCCACAGACAATTATCTGAATTGGGTTATTGGAGGAAATTGTTTTGTTTTCTTTTAAAACAAGAATCTGCTGTTTTTAACTGGTTTCCAAAATAAAACTTTAGATTCCCGTTTGCATTTGTCCCCTAGTGGGCCAGGAGCCCCAACATTTATACGTTTCAAGACATATTTTTATTCATCTGTAAAAATACATTGGTTTAAAAAAGAGTGATTCCTTCTTCTCAAATCAGAAATAGATATACACACTGACCACGAAATGCCTACTTAATATTATATTTCATGTATGTTGTCTACTTTTCCAAGTTATTGGTTCATGATAATCAGACTCCAATGCCACCGTATTTATGAAACGTGGCAAAGAGTAGACATACATATATGTTAAATACTCGGTCTCATGTTACATCATTATTGTCATGTTATTATAATTATTGTAATTGCAAGAAGAATTAGTCACGATATGGTATCAATGACCCACTTGTTGATAAGGGCAGCAGCCTTCTCTTTCTCTTTTTTCAACATTCGACAGACGTGGTAAAATCGACATTATAATCATAACTACCGTAAGCGCCACGCACATGCCTACCAGTCTAGCATGTAATCATACAGAACAAAGTAATAATCCATGAGTTCCGTCAATGATTTCACCCATACCGCGTTTTCCTGCTGTGCTTGCCTCGACGGCAGATGCTCTAGGCAAACTGTTATCAATTGTTACGTGGTAAAAGGGAATGTACAATCAAAGCCCTTCCAGCTGACTTACTTCTCTGCAATCGACAGGAAAAAAAAAAAGAAACGCGCCTCTCTAACCAGACATTTTGAATATACCTTTAAAATTCTGCATAATATATGCATATTTTCTCTTTAGAAACACAGTTCATTTATTAAACATTAATGGTCTATTCTGCAAGAATTCGTGGAAGTACGCGTATCCATGAAACATTTCATAGCTGAATACCTTTTTACGAGTCCCTTGACTACAAATTAAGAATTCATAATCGTATTCAGCTACGCCAATACTTGCCAATCCAGTGCGCCAAAATTCATTAACGGTTAGTCAAAGAACATCCCAGTTATAAACTTTACTCGAGACTCTTTGGGTTAGTCCTGACCTACTGTGAACATTAAACCTAAAATCTCAACAAAGCAGGATATTGCGGAAAATCGGACGTCAATAAAGACTCTTCATTTAGATGTAATGTTTTATAACAATGCAAGAAGTCTTGGCGTTTCATTACCGACCGCGTACGTAGTACGGAGGTACTGTTTTCACAGGTGTCTGTCTGTCCACAGGGGGGGGGGGGGGGACAAGTCGGCTACACCACGGTCGGTATGCCTCTTGTGTTCACGCAGGAG
>JBCAUG010037153.1:0-10028 GCA_038406175.1 Haplosyllis leylae | reverse complement strand
ACAAGAAAACCGTTAGTCGGAAAAATTCTCAAAAGGTGCCATTTGACAGCTAAAAAGGTCCCCTACAAATCATCAATTGACATTGGACCCCTATCATCGACCCTTCATGCCATAAACAGACAATTTATGTTTCAGCCACAAAACAGCCAATTACTTGAATGGCCATACCTCAGAGACCCACTGACTAAAAAAATTCTGAATTTTTCTTGTTCCAAATTAGATAGACTGACACCTTCATGCCAATTTTTGGGTCCAAATTGCGAATACCCATCACTCTAGAAATTCAGCACTTTTTCAAAATATCATAAAATTTCAAAAAGTTGACACTTATCAGCCCAGCAAATGGCCAATCGGTGACATATTCAAAAATGCAAACCAGGTATCTAGAACACCCTAGCCTACACCTATGGCCTGAATCTTGATGAAATCAGTGAATCCCGAGTACCCGTTAAGCTGTGTTGAAAAATGAAAAAAAAATACAACCTTTATTTTCGATGGCCCATGGTGGCTCTCTAAGTGTGTCACACCCCCAAAAAATGGTACCATCATATAGCCTAGTCATCTGCCCACCTAAAACCCCATGACATTTTGATGAGTTGTTGCTCCTTCATCGAGAAAACTTTTGATTTTTTAAAGGCACCCAATTTTGCCAAAAGTACTCAAACAGCCCTGGAGTTGCCAAAAATTGACATGACAAAATTGACCAAATAGGGTCCTAGGAGATGTCATAAGGTGTCTTGTGTCCAAATTTGACAAAAAAATTCCGAAAAGATGTTGCCATGTGTGATCCTATAAGGTGGTTCAAGTATAAACTTAAATCACCTAAAAAGTCAATGGCAGGTACCCTTTAAGACATTGTGAATGTACTAAATAACTTTTCAACAGCCTGTGGCACCCCCTTAAGTGTGTTGCACCTCCCCCCCATGGTACCATCATATAGCCTAGTTATCTGCCCACCTTAGACTAAATAAATATATGGAAGACTTGTTGCTCCTTCATCGAGGAAACCATGATTTAGATCACAAATTTGTATCTGGTAGCAGTTAAACAAGATCTACTTCCGAAAGTTTTGCATTTGACGCTGCCCAGTGAGCGATAATGGCAGTACTTTTTTACATTGAGAACACAGACAGACAAACCATAGGCCTTCAGCCGTCGACAACAGCTCTACATTTCACGCTCAAAAGATTCCTCCCCTCCCCCCAAACTAAGGCTAAATCCCACCTGAAATTGTATGCAGTAAACTTCTGGCTTTCTCTCAGCATTTTTTTGTACAACTGCCGCACACTTCTGGAGGCCATGCTTTTGAACCTCTTTTCTGAAGAGCTGCAATAGCCTATAAATAGGTGCTGATAGGAAACACTCGTTGGCGTAAAAACGTGTACTGTGTAATTGCCTTCTATGAGTATTTCTTTGAGATTCCTGGGTTCAGTTGTTTGCAATCAATTATCCCAAAAGAATACTTTTCTATCTGCCTACACTAATAACCATATTCTTCAGCGAACATTGCAAATGGGAAATCAAATGGCCTTTTCCAGATCACAAAGTTTCGCTTCCCTTTTTGGGCCTCGAAATCTTGGGGATTTCCCTTGGTTTCGGAAGGAGTATTTCTTTCCAAAACGTCAAAGAGTTGGGAACCTAGCTGGGGAATACCATACAAAGTGGTGAGGAACAGAAATCTCCACATAAAATTCACATTAACCAGGGCAAAACCAAGTTTCGGTTTGTTGTGAGAAGTGACATCGTTCTTAAGCAAGAGACATTGCCTCTGACGGTACAGTATCACAATCACTTCAAGAGGTGACAGGAATTTACCTGTATCTTCTATTTAGAAGAACTTGAGGATTAGCTGCCTGAAATCATTGTTCATTGGGTGACCCGTTTTCAGGTCAGTGTGTGAATGAAGCGTATTTTTGTAACAGCAGCTTTGATTTTTATCGTGTCAGCTATAGTCTACGAACGCCGCTCGGTTGGCTGCTTAACACAACATATTATTGATCAAAAGTTCGCCTCATTCACTTTGAAGCTCATTTCAGTTAAGACTTTTTGTAAGGACAGAAATAAGTTAGATTAGATTCTACTCTACCGGGTACATTTCGTTTGTTTCTAACCCCAAAGCATATCCTTGCAGAATGAGTGAAGGTGATAGTCGCAAGAGGTTGAGACCATGGTTGGAGGCAAAGATAAACAGTGGAACCATCCCTGGATTGTACTGGGTAAACGAAGAAAAAAATATGTTTAGGATACCTTGGAAACATGCTGGGAAACAAGACTGGACACCAGACCAAAGCCAGTTGTTTATGGTAAGTATTTCGGTATTTCTTGTACATGCAGAGATAGTGGACAGTCGTAATTTTAAAATATATCATGAAGATTGAATTTTTTGTTGTGACTTGCAGGAGTGGGCCAAGCACACTGGTCGTTACAGGGAAGGTGTTGATGAACGAGATTATGCCACCTGGAAGACAAGACTACGTTGTGCATTTAACAAAGCTCCAGATATACAGGAGGTCAAGGACATGACTAATCTGGATGCAGTACAACCTTTTAGAGTTTACAGACTTCTACCAAAGAAACGTAAGTTTTCCTTTTTTCAGTTTTTTAACCGTGGTAATTTTCTGGTTCATTTCACTGAACTGTAATTAAATGTGTTTTTCAAGTACTGGTATTGTCATTACTCTGTACATTCAGCATCTAAAAGATTACCAGGTCTGGATACAACACCAAGTGAACCTACGGTACGGGTGAAAGAAGAGCCCCTGGATATGTCGTATGTCCAGGAGGTACGAAAGAATTACTTCTAAATCACACCTAAAGCAAATTTCTCTTGTCTTTTCAACATCAAGTAAAATAGAAAGAAGTAGAATGTAGTTCAGAATGAGCACTTCCAACTTGGTAGGTGTATTTGATCTGTGTATCAAGTCAATAGAAATATTCTTTGCATATAACATTGCCAACCCAATCATTGCAGCACAACCTGAATCCAAAGTTGCCACAAGTTGTTGAACGATTGAACAGAAATGAAGGTAAATATCAATTGTTAGAATACATTTGTATGTATTTTCACCAAGTGATGTTTTGAGGAAGATTTGATATGCTAAAGTGACAAAACAGGCTTTTAGTAAATGCAGTTTTAGTAATAGTGCCAATAGGTAAGCTTCATGAACTATGATGCGATGTAATTGATTGGTGCGAAATGTTTGGCTCAGAGGCGTGGGTGTTGCAAGCAAAATGTTTTGTCCAAATCGACCAACTCTGGTGATGGAAATGCCATTACTTATTGGTCGTGCACCTTTCAACGTATCAAGATAGACAACTGACTTCCTTTTGAACTTGAAATAGTCCTGCTCAGGTCGTAGTTGACCTCTGTGTTGGGTTCTCTGTGATTTTAATCAAATGAAACTACTGAGTAAGCAATTTCGGTCACCCAACTATTTACTGTTGTCGGGTAGTACGGTCGAATATTCATCATTGGCATTAATTAGTAAATGGCACTGTCTGAAAACAATGTCAAAGATGTCGTGTTCGTACATTTTATCCACATTACTAAGAAGTAGACGTAATTTCGGAAACAGGATGTTTATTTTTCTTTGGATTCGCATTTTTTTGAGAATTATTATTTGCCATTCATATTTCGGAGCATTGACATGCATTTACTCTCTCTTAAACCTGTGACTTTCTGTCGGAGTTGATGCATCGAACACAATCCCGTTTCATAGATCATGCATTTAAAAAAAAGCTCTGTTGTACGTTGTAATCATTTTATTTCTATTTTCATGGTAAAAGTTTTACTTTATGATTCAGCTGTTTCGATTGCGTCGATTTACTTCCTTCATCATTTGAGTATCACGTTCCGTTCTCGAAAATATTGGAGGAAGTAAATCGGAGCGATTCCTATGCCTTCTTGTAATGAATTTAATTCCGGTTTGTTGCTTATTTAACAGGAGAACAAGCAATGAGCATCAGTGGTAGTATTCCGTCTGACTTAAAGAGTATTAATAGTCAGGATATTTTGCGACCAGATGATGGGACAGCACAGCTTGAGAAAATAAAACAAGAAATTGCAGAAGGCGAGCAGAGCATGGATTGCGGTGAAGCAATAGGCAAGTAAAAGTCTCCTCACGTATTTTCCTTATGTCCGATAAAGGTTTGGCTCAGAGAGAATAACATGTACGTAAGCAACCTCCGGTGGAACCCTGAAGTCTTAGGTGACTCGTAACTCGTGAAAGTTTTAATCGAGACATTTTTCCTGAGTGGGTTACCGTAGGTCAGCAAAGTTGAACCTATCTGACTGGTAAAGGCGCAGAATACTAAGGTAGAAAATTGCCTTTATTTGAAATTGTAACTTCGAAGTCACCGTTCCTGCTTTCTTCTGAACAGAGGCGGGAATAATTGGAGTCGAATTGATAACCACATTAGCCATGAAGCTGGACGATGGGAAAATGTTTGCACTGGCATCCCAGCTTAGGAACCATTTGCAGAAAACGCTTTTTAAAGTGAAAAGACTCTATTACCGAGCAGATTATATCCAAGACTTTTCAAGCAGACCAGTGAATTATAAATACCGCTGAAGATTACTTTACTGATTTTGCTTAGTTTTCTTGTTGGCATTCACTAATCTACAAATGAATAACAGATTGAAATGTCATTGTAATAGTGTCATTTGATTGTTGCCATGTATTTAATTAAATATATTGACACCCGCAAAATGGTTTATTAAAATTAAATATTACACATAACATTTGTCCAACTAAATCTGAGCCAAATTATTTCAACGGACATACATGCGTTTCTTCAAAAAATAAAAAATAATAATAAAAAACAAGAAATTGTGTGAATACAAGATACGCGTAGCTTTAAAATATCATGATGTCGCTACTTTTGTGCAATCATTTTCAACGGAAAAGCAGAGCAGTTGCTCCCACACAGCAAACTACAATTAGAACGCTTAGAAAGCAGTTATCTAGCTATCTGAATTCTCAGTTTTGTCATCAGGATCTGGAATGACTGAAAAATCTACGTATGCAGCCAGTGCACAAGCAACGCAAATAGACAACGCGCCACAGTTTATTGATCTTACAAGTCTGAATGAATCGCTGCCACCAGAAACACAAATGATGTATACACACACTACTGTTCAAGGCGGAGCTAGTGGAGGTAAGCTCTGCAGCTTTAAACATTCGATAATCTTTATTGTTAAGTATTTTCGCTTTGAATTATTAACAACATGCTCAACTTCAAACACCCAAACATATGTACAGTACACAGTACAAGTGTTGGCTAGTATATTAAGGACAACAGTTAACCATAGAAAATCAATATTTACAACAATAGGTAGCCTAAGAAATTTCTTCATCTCCAAATTTCCGAGCCCGACACCGACTCCCACCGCATATGTTTACTTTGTCAATGCAGAAATCGGTGAGTGTGTATACAGTAATACTGAAACCACTGGAAATCAGTGTGTGTTTCGGAGTCGGTGTCGGTCAGTGTGATCGAACCATAGTGTGTAAGGAAATTTCTAGCCAATTGGCATTGGCGTGTTGGCTTGAAGGTTCCAGTTTGACGTTTACGAGGAGTTTTTGACTGCATTGTGGGTGCCATTGTGGCATTCTCTATTTCTAGTGCAATAACTGTTTGGTTGCATTCGTTTGCTTAATGTGTGGTTTATTTATTATGCGAGACAACTTTTCAAAGGTCAGATGCTAATCATCATTGGAAAAACCAGAAACGAACAGCTGCTGAACTTTGGGGTGGTTGATAACAAGATAATTTGAAAGCAAAACTAATTTTAAAATAAAAAATTCGTTGATATGCAGGGACGACTACAGTCAGTGAATCTGCCCAATGGTTCGCTCAGCAGTCCCCACATCAACCGCAGTTGTCACCAGTGAGTCAGGTGCAACCATCAGTCGCTGAATATTCACAAATACATGGGTCTCCCCAGGCTGTTGTTACTTCATCATCAAGTTCAACATACACCGAATTAGTTTCACCAAATAGGCAGCATGTTGAACTGAGCACCTTGCAACAAAAGGTTCAGGAACCGCAGGTTTTGACAATAGAACCTCTACCAAAATCTAACGAACCTCCTCAGCAATTTCAAGGTAAACTGCAGACACTGTTTCATTGAAATATCGTTATTATAGCTATGATTGCAATTTAATTCCGCTTTAATCTTTGATGAAGTTTGTATCAATTTGATATTATCTTATCCAATATCTGAGAATTTTAGTTTGTGACATTTTGATTTGTCAATCTCCAGAGAAAAGCAACGATACCAATCTTTTCTTTCTTTAAGTTTAACTGATAACAATATTCTTGTAGGTCATGAAATGTACATTACATTGAAATATACGGACAAAGTTGTTGCTCAGCAGTGGGTGAATGTTGCAGCTGGTTGCAGAATTTATCACGGAACGGATTCTGATATACGTTCTGTTGCTGCTCAAACTGTTTCCCATCAGGTATGTGGATAAAAAGACACAGTAAAAGTAAATGTCATCCAAAAATTAAAGATGATCAACAATCAATAAATTGATTTTAAGGACTTGTGCCTTAATTTAATAAAGTTACATTTCTTTCGCAGCTATTAGGACCTCCTGATATGGAACAAATCGAATTGCCCCAGACGAGTGGTTTGTTTGGAAGTGGCACTATTGAAGGTTACGCTCAGCAGCTCCTGGAAAACATGGAGAGAGGATTATTACTGCAGTGTAGAAATGGGAATATATATGCCAACAGACTTTGCAAGTGAGTGACAAATATAAAATTATAAAAGAAAAACCAATAAATCAAAGTTCTATTGGTTAAATTGGAAACATTTTCAAAATAAAGTTTTCTCTGATGACCTCTCATTACTAGCTTTTTTTGGGGTGCGCGGTAAGAGGGGAAAGTCAGGATGACGAGCGTCATCTTATGTTAAAATTCAGCTGTTGTGGCCGTATAAGGTCATGCAAAGAAATCTTTCTATCTTCAACATTAATGTGTTGTAGGTGCAAGGTGTTCTACAGCACAGACAATACTGGTAGGGAGTGTTTCGATATACCAAGAGAAACGGCCACACAAATATTTGACTACGATAATTGTTTTAAACCTGCCATGGATGCTTACAGGTAATGTTTAAAAATCTATTTGGGCTATGCTGTGAGATGCAAATAATAAACACGTGCAGGTGTATGTTGAAGATTGATCTTCTAGTGATAGTTACTAATGAAGTTGTTGCAGTAGATACAAGCAAATTTAGTTTCAGTTTTATGTTTATTGATGAAATGTACGAATATAATATATCAATCGTTTTATCTACAATTTTTGCCTAATTGATGAGAATGCCCAAAACCAATGTTCTCTTGCATAGAAGTGGCAGAAGTTTGGAAAGTCCCAGTAGCCAAGTGTATCTGTGGTTTGGCCAACGCATCCAACCTGGTCACTCACCATCCAAAGTTCTTATTTCCGCATCTATCGTCAGCAGTCAGGCAGCGATTCAACTCGATATGGTAAGAACCGAATCGTACTTTCGTCGCTGTAATTATTTACTATTTAGTTACAGTGAGACTATCGGTTCTTAGTCCAATGAATACAAAATTTAATGGAGGTAAGCACTGAAAAACTGTGTTGTAAAGAAATGCATGGAGTAAAACGAATCACCTTCTTTTTTCAGAATACCTTTGCACAACAGGTTGTTTCTAATTTCCAAGTGAACTACACGATTTTTTTTACTATTTTGCAGAATGAAGTAGAAACGTCCATGTCCTCAATGCTTATTTCAAAATCGGATGATGGAGATAGGCTTGCTGGAACACTGAAAAAGATATCTGACCTCGTACAATGAGAAGATCACAGATCGATTTGTGATGAAACAATGCGGACTTTGTTGCAATTAGAATTGGCACTACACTGACGTGGAATTGTCCTTTCAATAATCCAGAAATATTACATTGCATGTTATCCGTGTTCTTGAGATGTGCTAGATTTTACACATTGACGGAGATACGTTGGTCTTCACAATGGTTGCTAGTGTTGTTGGTGATTTCATTGAACTATATACTACGGTCAAAGATGTAATACGTAGAATTCCAGATTTATACTTGTCGTTTACCCAAATGTGTACGCTTAATAGCAGAAATATCAAGACTGACTATACGTCAAAGAAGGAAAACGTCGTAAGAAGTTTGCCATGTGCGACCATGCTTGTATTTTGTTGTTTCACAAGGTCTTATGCCGTTTTTCGTTTGTTATTCTGTGTATTCCTTGTAAGTATGGTGTCTCCGCCCATTTTCGAGAGATGTGCCAAGCGGGTTCACAATTGTTATTTATGAGTCAAATATAAAATGTCCGCATAAATTAAGCCAAAAGTGATCATCGGAATTCTGTGTACGAACGAAAATATTAATGGTGTTTTCCGTTTGGATTTTTCCTGGTAGTGGTACTATATTTAGCAGGAATATGACATTTGTTATCTGAAATGAAGGTGCTGACGTCTTATTGTTCGATGTGAAGATTTGTTGAAGTACTACTACAATGGGGTTTTCCCTAAATGAATTTCACTGATTTCAGCGAATCATTACAAAATCCAAAAGTGGTATGGATACCACTGGCACTACCTATCTGGACACAATTACCTTCCCAGTGATAGTAACAGAAAATACATTCTCTTTACTACCTCTGGGTGGGTATCTATCACAACTCGCCGCACCAAATAGTTATCTATCCGGAGGTAGTACAGTAATAGAAATTCTATTTTCACTACTTCATCTGAGAATGTAACTATTGCCAGTCATGGGATAGTACTGGTAACTATACCACTTATGGACGATTCATTGAATTCAGTGCAAGCAGGAAAAACTCAATTATGTATTGTGTTCAAATAATAAAACGTTGCGAAAAAAAATACAAAGAGTATGTGAACTTTATGATTTTATTAAGATTTAAAACTTAAAGATCGGATGCCAAAAGTCACCCCTCTTTATTGCTGGCTCGGTAGAGTCAGCTTATTGATATCTATGAGCTCCTCGGAGGATATGGGGACAGGGTGGAGGGGAGCATTTGGCAGTTTTATGGTAATGAGACCTAGTATATTTAAGTGTGATTGGTCAATATTTAGCATTTGGAATGGGGTGGTGGGGATCTACCAATCAGGATGAAGTATGGAACAGGTCTGAGGAGAGTCGGGGGAAGATCCAGGGAGATTCTGGGGAATGTCTGGGGAGAGTCCAGGGAGAGTCTGGGGAAGGTTGAGGTAGAGTTTGGGGAAGGTCTGGGGAGAGTCAGGGAAAGTTCAAGGAGAGTCCAGGGAGAGTCTGGGGAAGGTCCAGGGAGAGTTTGGGGAAGGTCCAGGGAAGGTTTGGCATAGTGGTAGTGGAGAGTAGTAAAGTGTAGTGGTGTGTAGGGTTTTTGTGCATGACTTTGCACTGGATCTTAGGTAGATCTACCTCAACACAAAAAGATTCTGAGACTTCTACTGGACCAAATGTGACAAATTATACCTTGTTTGAAAGCTCTTGACATGTAGATTCAGAAAATTACATCAGCTAGATGATTCCTATTCATCTAAGGTGTAAAAACAGGAGTTAAACACTAAAAAATTCCTCCAAGGATAGATCTAACTGCTGAGTATTGAAATAAATGTAATCCAACTGCTGAGTATTGAAATCAATGTGGTCCATACTTTAAAATTACCTATATTTCTTGTCATATTTTAATCCAAAATTATATGTACACCTATAAAAAGTTATTTTATTTTACAGATGAATCTATTCAAAATTTCATGTCATTGTGTTATGACATCAGTTCTAATGTTGCATTATGATGTTGTCTTTCACCTAGGAGCCAGCTGTTGAGTTTGTACGCAACATTTTAAGCAGAGCTGTTGTATAACAGCTAAACTATTTAAATGGAAATATTTTTTGGTGAAATCTCCCAAGATTCTCACGAGATTTGGGAATTTAAGTGACTCTGATTGGTCAAGACAGTGGTCACATGACTAAAGAATGAGATTTGATGAGACTTGGGCCTTAAAGAGACTTTGG
>JBCAUG010037142.1:0-10029 GCA_038406175.1 Haplosyllis leylae | reverse complement strand
GCGGTGGGTGGTGGTTGTTGTTGACCCAACTTTTGTTCCTGAGTCTGAAACTGACAAAAACCCAAAGTCCCATTTGACAGTGGGGGTGGGAGTTCTTTTGTCACAGATTTGCTATATGCAGAGGAATTTGAGTTGATCACAATATGGTCCCCAGCAGATAAATCCGCCAGCGGGGACCATATTAAGCAGTTCGTGATTCCCACAAATACCAATGTCTCCCAAATTTCCATCTGAGCAGTTGAGTTGTGTTTCTTTTCATGATAGAGCCTGTATGTCAGTCCCTTGTTAAAACGTTTTGTTTTCAAGCAATTCAACGTAAATTATGTATATTTGTGTTTGTGTGCCGAGAAAGTTTGACTAGCACACGCACCATACTGAGAAATCGATTGTGAACAAATAATGGATCAGCATCAGTACTCCCCATCCATTGTTACCAAGACAATGATCAATAGAAGTACATCTACAGGAGGTAGCACGTCCGCTTTGATTCACTCTAAAAGCAAAACTCATAATCTTAGAATGGCGTACAAAATTATTACAAGTTATTTTCGCCCAATCTCAGGGGATGGGGGGGGGGGAACGGAGTCGCACACATGGTTCTCATGGTGGTATGCAGGTGCACAGAGATGTCAAATGTGCAGAATATAAACAATGTCTGCAGAATTGTTCCAATGTCTGCAGAAATGTTCCAGTTGTAGGCAGAAAAGCAAAACTTTATCCTCAGCTTTTGTATTCTTGATAATCTGCATATAACTTTAGAACATTTCCACATTGGAACAATTCTGCACACATTGTTTATATTCTGCATTTAAAGTTTCAATGAAGTAAGATGCTCATGCTTGCTTTGTCACAAAGTTAAGCCTTTTAACTAATAAATAAAACAGTTTAGATGTTTCAGAAGTTGATGTAAGTGAGGATGTTTGTGGTATAATATCTGGTCCAGTATGAGCTAATGGGTGAGGAACAAGGAAGGATTAGTATTCTTCTGATTTCTTCTTAAATAAGAAAAATATCATTCTTTTTTGTCAAGCTTCCCCTGTACCAGTAGCCAGAGAGTTTAACCTATTTCTGGACAGAGTAACATCAGTCTCAATGAGCCACGTTTTTGTCAAAGTAAACACATATTTTAAAGACCAAGGACAGTAGGTCATAACATTACAATGGTTATTCTCTGATGATTTATTTTACTAATGCTTCTGATGCTTTAAAAAGGTGTAATTTGAATGTCATTCATTCTCTAATCCCTGAAACATATGTGATGTATGACTTTAAATGATTCAGGTCTTGTAAAGTGAGAATGAAATTGGTAAAAAATGACTATGGGTTGAATTGCCTGATATTAAGACTTAACTTTCTGAAGAATGGAACTATTGTAATTATATTTTCCCCTGCACATATCAGGCATTTTGGCAAGAAGAATCTATTTTTTAATATTAATAAGAAGAAGAGGTTAGAAATAGTGTGAGATGGTAGTCCTTTACCTATATATTACATCTGCAAAAATCAATTGAATTATTTTAAAAGATAATAAATGACACAATTTTCAGTAAAGCTGTTCAAACTCTGTCACAGGGTTTGGTAGTTTTTTCTAATTTTAGGAGCTATACTTTCCAAATATAAGCTTAGAAAACAAGTAGAAATAAAGGGACAATATTGATTGCCACCTAAGTAAGAAAAGATGGAGTATAACTCCATTATTGCAATCATAAGAGGGAAAGTTATGCAGACAATATTTTATTGAATGGCACATTGATTGGTGTCCAAGCTCTGGGGGTGTCTGGGAACTGGTATAACAGATCTAGCACAACATATTTTACCTTGAATTACTTTACTGACCCTGGGGAAGATTATCCCAATGACTTCAAAGGACTGTTCAATATGTAGCTTTCAGATACCAACTTTGATTTCATTTGGTCTTTGAAGATGTGATTTTCACTGACCATAAATTATTTGAAGATGACAGCTATGTTGTATTTGACAGCTTTTTATCTGTGACATGTTCATGCAGTGCTGAACTGTTAGCACATGCTAAACACTTAACAAATGCTAAACTTACCTCTGAGTAAATCTAAACATTTGGAATTCATGATAATGATGGCAGATCTGACAGACTTAATGGTTTAACACAGAGTTGCCAGAATAATGTTGGGGACAAAAAACTCTACTAAAGAAAATAAACAAGGACTCACTCATTAGAATCCACACAAGGTAAGATTGAACCTCCTGTGGTCATATTCAACCAAACATTGGAAAACTAATTTGGGTAGAGAAACCCTTGGTGACAATCTTTGATCACCTAATATTTTGTTTGATGAAAGTAATTGTCAAAATTCACAAATGGTAGAGCCATGGCATTAATTTTTATTGTATTTTTATAATGACTGCAATGCAAGATCACTGGCAGGATATTCAAGTTGAAGATTGACCCAAACTCAGTTTAGTTTGCAGTTTAGTTGCAGGTTTCAATGTTGAGCAGTAGTGGAGGTATGGCATCCATTTTAGGATTTTTAGTAACGGCTGCTATCTGAGATGGCTAACAATGTGTTCAAGTCAAAGATTGATTCAAACTTAGTGGTGTTAGGCTTTTGTTACAGGTTTCTTTTCTTTCTTTTTTCTTAAAATTTTTTGGGGGACATAAGTCCCTTTCGTGGGGCCACTGATACCAGTGTTTTGGACTTCTGGTGACATCTGTCCTGGGTTTCAAAGCCAGGGTGGATGTCTCGCTTGCACGCTTTCTTGTTACAGGTTTCTTTGTTGAACACTGGATTCATGACAGCCATTTTTATGATTTTGGTGGCTCTCATCCAAGGTGGCTGACAACATGTTCAAGTCAAAGAGCGACCTAAAGGGGGTGTTAGACAAAAGAGCGCAAGCTTATTTCACTATTTCTACATATTTAGTTGTCAACCTTCTACATCATACATAAAGAAACGTTTCACATATCTGGAACTGAAGGAAGCACAAATTAGATCTAATTAACAGCCATTACAAAATACCAGATAAGACAATAAATACAAATTACAACTGTTGGGCATGGTGTCTTCAGTATGTACCAGGTACAAAAAATTTCAGTTCCGTTTGGATTCAATCCGTGATATCAAAATTGCTTTTGCACGTTTATCCATATTCCAGACAGACAAACGGACCAGCCCAGTCTGGCTTTGTTTGCCACACACGAGGCACTGCTTTAGTACCATGGTAATCACCTAGGCAACTAGGCACTTTACACTGTTGATACATGTATCACTTTGACAGGAAGCGGTCCTAACATCCACTACCTTCACACATTCATTTCACAATTAGATCTAAGAAAGTGGTAAGAAAAATCTATGTATTTTCTTGCAGTACTTCTGAATCATGTTCTCTTTTGAACTGATAAAGATTCGATTTACGACATGTTTTTGCAATTATAATACATCCAATTGATAACATGGTATCACTTTTTTAATTCGATATGTTATTTACACATGGTTGTTCAATCAAATATCAATGGTTAAAATTCCGTAGTACATTTGTTAAAATAACAACAGATATTTAAATTACTAATTTGCTATTAATTACAAAATGTGTCCGTCTGAAATTACATTAAAAATCTTGTCTCAGAATTTCATACATTAACTCCAATTCAAGGAATGATAAAATAATTGAAAACACGAGGAATACTGAAGAATACTGGACTGCAGGTTCAGAATCAACTATTGACATTGTTATTTCTAAGAAATTACAGAAATTAAATATATTAAGAGTCATGTTTCGCAAAAGGGCTTTTAATTTAGTGCAGTATGGAAATATATTTGATCAAATGTTTTTCTCATAGTAATGGTGATATTAAGAATACATTATCACTTGTGTTCCTGAAATAAGTCTAATTACGTTGAAATACCTTAGATTTTGTTTACATACAATGTTTTAAGCTGCACTTTTTTCTCTGACATGAGGAAGAAGATAGTGTTGATGAAGCAACAAATTGATTTTCCTCCTGGCTTATTTGGTATAACTTCACCCGTAGCATTCTATGAATCCTAGTTCACAAACTAGCATAGATTTTTGTTGACTGTGTATGATAGAGGAAGGTGGAATAAAGTGACTATGACAGAAAAAGGTGTCGTCACGGCAATGAATGATTTTTGTATTGATTTAACAGTTTTATAGTAACAGTTGTACTCGTTTTTGGCTGGTGAAGGGCAAAAAGTTGACTGCCAGATCTTTTGAATTTCTGAGAACAATACAACATTTTGACTTTTAAATTTTGATTTGTGTGGTAAAACAAAACGTTTTTCTTTCATTCAACCTCATTACTCAAGAATCCTTGTGGATGATCTGGCCAAACTGTCTGAGATTGTACAAATAATGCATCTAGGATCATTAGTCTAGTTCAGTGACGTTTCTCTGCGATTCAGATTTGGTTATTCCTAATATTATGACGTAATTACAATTGAAAAAAGGCACAATACGCCGCATGATAGAGCCTGGTTCCAAATCAGTATGTCAAATTGTATTTTTCAGAACATTGTCTTTCGATTTCCAGGATTCAAAGATGTCTTACTACTGTGGATCCCCCGTTGGGCGCAGCCGCAGTGTGACACCTATGTCACCGAAATTGGCCGAATTGATGCCGAGCATCGTGGACCACACTATCGGAAATCACCTCGGTAGAAGCTGTGGAAGTGGAGGAGTGGGGCATGCTAAGCCCGTGTACAATCCAGCCAGGTAACGGAGGACATTAAATTTAATGAATAAAATTCGTTCAATATGTCGTGACTAAAAAATTTAAATATCATCTCGTATAAAATATTTCTTACTTGCAAGTGACGTAATTGGCGTGTTTTTTGTATGAAACCGAAAATGAAATGCATATGCAGCGATCAGAATCAGATCAGCTCTCTGAACAATGCATTCAAAAAATCAGAAGAATGAATAATTGACGAGTCATCATAATACAGACTTCCTAGTAGATTTATGAGTAATTCATCATAGTTCATCCAGTTCCCTGTGTATTGATTAGCACATCATGTTCAAAAGGATGTATACTAATGGTAGTAATTGTAGTTCTCTTCGGGGTTGTTAATTGTTACCAAGTGTTGTAAGGATATCGGTTTGACCATCAGTATGGTTCATGAGAAGTGCATCTCCTTTATGATGAACTTCCTGCCCTGTAACTGTTGAGTGAAAATCATTTATTCCTTTATTTTCATGATAATTTTCATAAGTCTCATATCCTGAATAAATAAAATAACACAATACTGCCAATAGTTCACAGCATTTTGATACAGACTGTTCCAATAATGTGAACGTTAATACTAGAAAATATAATCTCCCACAAAGCTTTACTTATAATTTAAATTTAATAAGCGTCGCTAATTTCGGGATAAATTGTTCGCATGCTAAGCTTTTAGAAATTTAAACGGAGTCCTTTCTTTCAGGAATGCCCTGTATTCGCGGTACTCTACTCAAGACTGGGACGCGTCTAACAAGGCGAACTTCTCGCTGTCTGAGAGAGAGAAATCTTTCGCTGAACGGTTACGATCCGACGCCTGGAGATCCATTAAATCTACCGAGGCTCGAACCAAAAACAGACAGCAGTCCAATACCAAGAGACTAGGTATGAATAGTCAGTTACGTAACAGTTACATTGGCTTATTGACAAAAGTTCGGTAAATAGTCTAGTAAATTGTCAAAAATTAACTCTTGATTTCACCAGTCTTCTCGTTGAAATGGTACACAGTGATGGTATTTTTGTCCAAATATTCTGTATCAAAGATATTTCGTGTACATGTAGTAAATAAAAAGCAAAATACTTCGTTGTCCATGATTAATGGATTAGTTATTTGATCATATTGTTAAAGCTACAGACAAACTAATATTAAGGACAAGAAAGTCCTCCTGTGTGAAAACGCAAGAGGCGTACCGCCCGCACCATATCCTGTCTGCGGCATTCCCTGCCCAGGGGGTGGGGTGGGGGAGGGGAGTACCCTGTCTTGGTACTACCGTAGGGTTGGGGTGGGGCAGTATCTTTTCCTGGTCCTGGGGCCTGGTTACCCCCTCCACCCTGTGGACAGACACACACCTGTGAAAGCAGTATCTTCTCTCGTACTTCGTGTACGGATAGTAATAAGCTCCTGTTCGTTTCTTTCAAGGAGAAAATCTAGAGTTAGTGTTCGTTTACAAGCGAGTACACCATTAAGTATTACTCAGTGTTAAAAGCAAAAATGCTAGATCTAAAAGATGAAAATTGGTTGGCAGTTACACAATAAATACATATGTCATTATGTTTCTGTAGCTGATAGAAGAGATGACATAAACCAGCTTAAGGTTGAACTCAACACAGAAATTGGACTGATGGAACGGGAAATTGCGGATCTATCGGTAATCCTTTAAATTTATTTACAAAGTACGACAACCATACTCCGGAGAACTAGTTTTCTCATTACTCTCTAAAATACATACATGTTAACCATGTGAACTGATTTAGAATATCTTTGGCAAAAAACATTGGACCTTAGCTGTTGCATTTGTTGGTTTTTTTCCAGGAGCACCGCAGAGTATTAGAAAAGGCCTATCACGATACGAGAAGTCCGTTGGCCATAGCAGAGGAATGCCTATTGCAAAGAGAAAAGAGGCAAGGCATTGACCAAGTTCATGACGATGTCGAGAGATGTTTATCAAAGGTACTTGCACATTACTCACTTTTAAAAAATTCTTCAACAAGTAATAGCCAAAGAAGATTCATGATTCCCATATTTGTCTGCAATTTCAAGTGCTGTGAATTTGATTGCTCATTGTGGATATTGTGTTGTCTGAGAAGAGTTTCTTCATTGACACAAAAGTATATGCATTATTCTATGTTGAAACAAATCATTATTTTAAGTAGGCGTTTTGAAGCCAAAAATGTTCAAAGTCCTTCTGAATTTACTCCTGGGACCTTCCTTTCAGACTGAAATCAATTAATATACTGTATCTACCGCTCTCTTTGGCAAAGAATTTCATTTACTTTCATTCATTTATCTCTATTCCACAGGAAGTGGGAGTCATAAAGAAGTGTCAGGACAAAATGAAGAAATTCTTGGAAAGGGCCTCCATACAACTTAAGTAAGAATAATTTCCGTTAGGAGAGGAACAGTCTCAGACTTTAATGATTCACATAAAATATTTGTCTCTGAAAGTTTTCTTTCTCAAAAACGTACATTTTGAGTTTATATACAAAACTACATAACAACTAAATGGACGAGATAATAGATACGATTAATTTCTGTGCTCATCAAATGTACTAAATGAACGAAATATTGAATGATGAATGGACTGTTTTCATGGTTTAGGATGAACCGAGCTGCACAAAATGCATGCGAACGTGACTCCAAGGATAAGAATCATGCGGAGAATCTTGACGATCGTATGCACCAGTTAAGAAATACATCTAGTGGATTGGGTTTCTATCCTGGAATTGAGAATGTAGATAACACGTAAGTTTACAATTTAGGTGTCTTCTGTGCCACAGTTGTTATAGGTTGATAAATAAGAACCTGATAATAAGGTAATGGAAATATTTTTAAGAAATACAAATTTTACCATCATGGTACTGTTATCCATATTTTGCAGACTCAGTGTACCATATTCGTGGATGAAATTCACTCAAGAAAACATCACTCGTTCTCAAAAGGAGAGAGAGACATCTGAGAAGTTGAGAGGAGAAATAGACGCGTTGCTTCGTTACTGTGCGAATACTATGTGGAATCAATTCAATAATGTTAACAACGCGTTCAACATGCGTCTCAACGAGGCTAACGACGCGAAGAACAAACTACAGGCACATCTGCAAAGTGTATGTTGTGTGAATTCATTGAATATTTCGAAGCATTTCAGTAGTTTCATCAGCATAATCTTTAATAGAAAATATCTGGAAATTTTGTTTGAATTATTACCAGGTTTCAATAAAAGTTCACATTATTTTTGTTGTTCCCGTTGTTATCATTCTTACCAGTGGCCATCTTGTATTTTGTATTATTAATTTTTGTTCAGACAAACAATAGCATTCACGAGACGGAGAAGGCGGCTGCACTGCTGCGAAAGGCGATCTGTGACAAGGAGTATCCAATGAAACTAGCCCAGACCCGTCTGGAGGAAAGAACCAGGAGAATCAATGTAGAACTCTGCAGAGACCCCGTCATGGAAGGGTAAGTGTGCCACGACATTAGTGGAACTTGAGTGTAGATCTGGACATTTTTGCTCACTTGAATTTGAAAATGAAACCAGTGGATATCTCAGCTGGAGTTGGCCCGCTATGAACTGAATCTGAGCAACAAAAGCGAAATATCAGAGTTTTAGTTTATCTGTCAGTGCAGCCACATTAAAATGTCTTGTTCTGTTCACAGACTCCAGAAGGAAGTACACGAGATCCGGGAGTCAGTGCGCGTGCTCAAAGAGAAGTTACGTCGGGCCGAAGACGCTCTGGTTCGTCTCCGTAAAACCCGGTCGGCTCTCCAGCATGATATCAACGTCAAGGAAAACAGTCTAATGATCGACTCCAAGTATTGTATGGGCATGCGCAAAAACATGGCTATGGATCCCAAAGTGGGACTCATGGGTACCATGCCATGTTACTAGTAGCTATACATGTTATGGAATTATATATGGAGTAAACAAAAACAAAAGATGTTTTGAAGGAGAAAAATAAACTAGTCCTTGGTTGATGAGTACCGGCAGAAAGTGACTCCATTACATTACATGATGGAAAACTCACCATTTTTTTATATCATAGGATAAATAAACGTCACATAAACGGTTAGCTATTTATCATTCTTACAACTTCAGTATTGATAACTTACTCAATTTATTTAGATTTTAAAATAGTAATAGGTGTTGTACTTTGTGATAGATTTGGGAATGCAATTGAAATTATATTTCTTGAAGTCTGTGATATGTAAAAGTCTTTGGGCTCAGCTCAAAAGACTACTGTTTTTTTTCTAATCCTAAAATCTCTTCTTTTTCTTTTTGTCACGCCATTGACATGGAGAACTGGCACACAAACTACGCAAGTGTAAAGTGTGTAAATTAGTAACGGGATAAAAAAGATTGGAATGAAAAATGTTTGACCATTTAATTTTGAAATTGACACCCTGTGGTATGTCTAAAGATGGCAAGTGGTATGCACGCCATTTTTGCGCTTATGCTAATGCGTTTTGTTTCGTGTGCGGAATATTATTTTGAGAGATTGACGTCGGGTATTTTCGGTGATGTGCGTGTGTTACATGTTCTTGTCAAATTCTGTTCAAGCGCGTATGGATGAGGTTCTTTAACCCACCTCATTTAAAATGCTTTGAAGATTTCGATTGAGGCAAACAGTTTGGGTAGTAAAATTAACTGAAAATATAGGCGTTATGAGCACAAATGTATGTTACTAAAACCAGTATTGAATATTTGTGGATAACATCAGTGGTGCCGTGCTGTAAAAAGTACTTTCACCAGTATTATATTATATATTTTAAGTAGAATGAGTGGACTATGTTTAATTCAGTATTCTTAAAACAAGAACAGTATTGCCAATAACGCATTTCAACTTTGAGAAAAATTTCATTGTTCTAAATTCATCTTCCGGATATGGTGTATATTTCGAAAGAAAAGTACAGTTAAATTTGTAGATTATCTTGTATCAATATCAACTACAGCAGTGAACTACAATGAAAACTTACAGCAAAATTATGTAATCTAAAAATCTAAGAAATTTCGGCCAAATGTTGCATGGAATCAAATAGATAAGAGTCTCATTTATTGCAGGGTACGACACGTGCTTAAGCACGCACAGGGAGGGCTCCGCCCATACCCTATAGTTAGACCGGCACAGCCAATAGCTGTCCGAGATACACCCATATATATAGAGCGCACCGCTAGTAGGGCCAGAGTAGAATTGTAAGGTGTGCATTCTGCGTACCTCTCGTGAGTAAAAGAGAGTAAGTCTAAGTCTTGGGAAAGTGCGTTTATTCTACTCTGGCCCTACTAGCGGTGCAATCTATATATATGGGTGTATCTCGGACA
>JBCAUG010037131.1:0-10029 GCA_038406175.1 Haplosyllis leylae | reverse complement strand
TCGAATTTCCACTTAATTCGAAGTAAAACCTTGCCGACGAAAGACTTCGATTTAACCGTGCCCAACCTGTACTCATTTCCTATGATTAAGGTATTAAGGTGTTTCCTTTTTAGACCACCTACTTTGTACGAACTATTAATTTGGAAAAACTAGGTGACCACAAAACAGAGATTCAATTGAAAAATATGACAAATGTTACAATGACGAAGACATGCTGAAATCAAAATGCTAAAAACGCACGTCTGTCCATTCATGCGTGAACAATATGGAGAAGGTTTTAACAAACTGATGATGGCTTGTTTACACATAACGCCAACGCCAACGTCACCGTGTTTGACGAAGTTTACCAGCAACTTTTACCAGCAGAGGTGGATCCTTTCTAGCAGAGGTTGAAGTTGAGATCTATCAGCAAAGGTTTGTCCCGAAAATATACTTGACAGTTAAATTGAGTATGTTTTCAGAACCATGTAAATATTTACTTTTGAAAAACATACTTGATTTAACTGTCCAGTGTATTTTTTCTTGCTGGTAGTACCTGGCCAAAAACAGGCTCAATTTTACTGTCGAGTATGTTTGAAACTAAAAACATACTTGATTTCAGTGTCAAGTATGTTATTGGATCGAACCTCTGCCAGAAATCTCAACCTCAACCCCAAGTAAAATAGATACACCAACAGACTGGGTGACACAATTGACATTTGGCGGGTAAGGTGATGGTGACGTCAACATTTGACGTTACGTGTAAACGTAATACATAATGAGGGAAACTAGGGCACGATGTAGGACAACATGTGGAGCTCATCCAACCTGCAAAATATTGGACGCTTCCTGCGAAGCAGCGAGAAAAAATATATACTAAGCACTTTAATGAATAGATTAATAGAGTTTCGTTATGGTCTGTTTACACTGAACGAACATCGAATGCGAACGCGAAACTTCGCTATCGATTCGTTTCACTCAGTGTGAACACACCTTTATTTATAGGCAAATGAAATTGCATGTGTAATATTTTAGCAAATCAACGCGCCAAGCTGGGGGTTTAAATCGCTTTCAGGCAAATGAATTCCTTAAAGACATTTATCATCGTAGAAAGCACTCTACACTTGCACCTCATTTGTAAGAATCCCGGTTCATTTCACTTTTGGTATAAAATGTCACATTTAAGGTATACCCACACCAAGCGAAAGCGAAAGCAACGTCACTTTAGAAGGATTGTGTTGATTTGTACAGGTATATTCACATCAAGCAAAAGTGAAAATCGTCATCGCTTTCTTGATCGCTTATGGACCGATCAGAGCGAAAATCTCTTTCGCTTTCGCTTGGTGTGAATAGACCCTTACAGGTGGATTGGGAAATCAGGTATTCTTACAAGCGAGGTTTATGGACCATTGCTGTGAGAGGCTGTGGATTTGCATGTTAAGCTCAGTTAGCACTAAGCAGTTACTAAGCAACACCTTTACTTGTGCATAATTTATCTCCAGCGCAACTTAAAATAGAACTTGTAGTCACTACTTCGTTTCATAAAATATGTTACGGATTATGCTGCGTTAAAATAACGTATTTGCGATCAGCAAGGCGCCAGCAGAAATGTATGTACAGACAGAATTCATGGTTCATCTCCTCTGGTGCTACACTTGTTTACCAACTGCATTGTGGACACTTTTCTGGATGTTTAAGACAAGGTACAGCATTTGTGAACCCCCCCCCCCTCCCGTCCGCCTACCAACCTGGGTATTTTGTAGGCCCTAGCTGGCCGCCCGTGCCCCACTACCCGCACTCACCTCAGTGGTCTCCCTGTCGAGCTCCGCCCCGTCCGCTGCTCCCTCCGCCGCCTCTCCTCCCGCCGCCTCCTGTCCCTCCTCACCCTCGCCCTTCTCTCCTCCCTCCTCCGCTGTCTTCTCCTCCTCCACTAAGGTGGCTGCAATATGAAGTGCATGATTGTTGTTAGGTCACCCACAAGCCAAATTATTACTTCAATTTGCGGTTTTGGCTTTAGAATTGTCAACAAAATAGGCAGATACCAGTGGAGGATCCAGGGTTTCCCAGAGAATGGGGCGTCAACCACAAAAGTGGGGACGCCAACCTATTATTTTGAGTATATTTATGCAAATCACACCGTGCTGTGCTCAGCTTTTGATTGGCTGTGCTGGAAAACCTCATCCAATTAGATTCAGGGCTCAAGTCATATGCTACCATTTGACTCGTTGTGCACAGAGGCAGAGAGGAGATAAGATGGCGTAATAGGACGGACCAGGGGCACATGTTTTTTTTTTCCATTCTTCGGACCCCAATACAAGCCAGCAAATGGAATTCTATTTTTCCTTGGTATTTTTATCTGAAAGCAAAATTGTGTACGAATAAGAGGGAGCCCTAAACACTTACGGTCAGGTTTCTACTTGCGGCAAGGTTTGAAGGATTCACACTGTGGGGACAAGTGGTCGTACTTATGGTCAGGTTTCTCCTTGCAGCAAGGTTTGAAGGATTCACACTGTAGGGACAGGTGGTCGTACTTACGGTCAGGTTTCTCCTTGCGGCAAGGTTTGAAGGATTCACACTGTGGGGACAAGTGGTCGTACTTACGGTCAGGTTTCTCCTTGCGGCGAGGTTTGAAGGATTCACACTGTGGGGACAGGTGGTCGTACTTACGGTCAGGTTTCTCCTTGCGGCAAGGTTTGAAGGATTCACACTGCGGGGACAGGTGGTCGTACTTACGGTCAGGTTTCTCCTTGCGGCGAGGTTTGAAGGACTCACACTGTGGGGACAAGTGGTCATACTTGGTGAAGAGGATGCGGTAGGCACAGTCGGACAGCGCCAGGGGCTTCGGGATGTCGAACAGAAATCCCTTCTCCTCAAACTCAAACGAGCGAATCCTGAAACACGTAGCAGAATGACGTAATGGTTGCTACACTGAATTCTGCTCTAAGGGTCTATTCACACCACGCGAAAGCGAAAATCTTCTTTGATTATTTAAAATTATTCTTTGACTTTTTCCGCTTTCGCTTGGTGTGAAAAGGCCCTAAGATACGCGGGCAATATTTTCCTCAATTTTTCATCAGAATTCGTTTTCTAAGCAGAGAATTTTAAAGATTTTCGAACGTTGTGTTTTTGTTTTCAGCAAAAATTGTCTGTAAAACATAGGTGAAGTTCAAAATAGAATTCATTGCTCGCAGAACACAGGTGGAGTTCAGTCAACTAGAATTTAAATTGATTCGGATATTTCTCAAAGTGTTTCTCGCTTAAGTTCTAAATATGTCACCAATTTTAAACTGAAGTTCTTTCCTCCTCATCTGTTAAGGATTAAACTGGCCCCAGAATTATTTGTTTGGATCCCAGAGTGTTTGTGGAACATGCCCGCAAAACATGTAGGTGGAGTTCTAAACAGAATTCAATGCTTGTAAAACACAGGTGGACTTCAAACACAGAATTATTTGCCTGTAAAATGTAGGTGGAGTTTAACTACAGGATTCATTGTCTGTAAAACATAGGTGAAGTTCAAAATAGTATTCATTGTCCGAAGAACACAGGTGGAGTTCAGTCAACTAGAATTTATTGCGTCGCGGATCATGAGAAAATGGTACTTCTCAGCCTACGACTGCGCACAGGTCCAGTGAAACTTGTCATTTTTGGTTAAATCACATCAATTATTACTCGAACCATTGTACGAAAGCAATTGCAAGCAGCTTTTAAACACAGGGAGTGGATGACAAGTTCCACTGTTCCTGATTCAATACATTTCAATAGTGCACTCATTTTCTACTTCTTTATTTTTGGTGACTCGTACAGGTACCTCTGTGGTTTACCAAAGTTTTTGGGAATTTATCCCATGAAAGTGAAAAATATTTTTTTCGCGCAAGGTTGGTTTAAGCGAGGTGAGATTGAATCCACGCAAAGTGAACATCGGAAAACTCAGAAAAATTCAAAATTATAGCTTGGAAAGTGGGAATCTTGAGTGGCGATTTCTGTTTTATCTGTTCACAAAGGGCAACGAGTCACCAAAATGAAATTCTTCACTTCTTGATATTCTCTCTCTCTCAACGAAATCAACTTCTATGAAAGATTCAAACCGCTATCAAAGAGATTTCAACTAAATGTTGCAGCAGCAAATTCAAGTCACTCTCAGTGTGCAAAAATTGTAAAACAAAAATCATTGTCAAACCCACTAAGTGCGTAAGACTTACATCTTCTTCGCACTTTTATAGTCAAGATATTTTAAAGTAAAAATGATGATTTAGTTAGCGACAGAACGTTTTCACCCAACTACTAAAAAAATCTTTGTTTTGCTAGAGATTTTATAAGTAAAAGCCAAAGACGCTATAAAATAAGATATTTACATTAATTCGAATTGTTCTGTCAAAATATTGACATAATTATAATAATACCTCACGAAGTGAAAAAGTCATTTCGCGGAGAGTAAGCATTAATTATAATTGACTAATTAAATTGCTGAAATTAAACCTGGAATACATCTGAAATTAGACCTGGATGCACGAGTACTTACCTGGGGTTTTTACTGAGATTACCCCACATGCACAACGTGATGACGTCATTGTTGATGACGTATTGGAGGTTGCTGGTTTCCGCATCCGCTAACTCGGACGCATGAAGCAAAAGGTCATGTGACGCTAGGTCCAGCTTCTCCTGCAGCAGTGACGTCAACTCCAACGAAGTCTGTGGGAAGTAATACGGAAAAATAACAAGAAAAGCAGGCTTTTCTGTGATTCTGCCATTTTCTGGTCACAATGCATCGCAAAATTACACTCAATCAAAAACCGGAGTCGGTAAACTGAAGAAAATTCAATTTAAAATATTATTGATTTGGACTGTAGATGTGAAAATCGACATTTTTCGGATCGGTTGAACCACCGTCGATGGTGGTCAATTATAAGTTGTCCATATTCAATGAAAGATTTGGAATACATGACCATACTTAAGGTGATCGCGAAAGCGAAAGCGATGTCACTTCATATTGTGTCGCACAATGATAAGTCCGACAAATGTAATATGCTATTCACATTGACTATCGGCAATGGTAAAAACACCTTTTATACTTTTCGCGTTCGTTTTCGTTCAGTGTAAACGCACCCTTATGACATTTTATTTTAAAATAAATCAATTTGGGAAATGATGGATTTCATTTAATTTTGATGCCAAAAAATAAGTAGATAAGTGCTTGGAAAGCGAATAAACTAGAGACTGAGAACCTGACCTGTTTGTAGCGAATCGTCTCCTTCTCGGAGGTCTCCTCGGCAGGAGTTGTGCCCAAGATGTAGTTCAACTCCTTGATCAACTATCATAAAAATAACGAAAACAATTCCTTTATTATCACTCTCAAATTTGGATCCGTCTTCAACTATTGAATGATGTCGTGAATGTGTTGAATGTTTGCATACTGGCACGACATAAAATGACATCACTGATAAACAAGTCCACTAATTGGCCACCACATAATTATCATAAAACTGCCAGAAAATTCCCTTGATCTTCTGCACCTCGACTAAGCTGACTCTGAATAAGCCACCAATAATATATTCCTCTAAAATTGAACTCCTGTATCAATTATTAATGCAAATAGCATTGATGGATTTAACGTGCGTAAGGGATCCCCCCCCCCCGGCCGACACTGACTAGCCATTGATTTTTGCGTCAATAATCGGTTTCAGCCGTTTCAGTTCAATATTAAGGTATTGGACTCAGACGAGAAACACTGATTTTCTTTAAAATAAACAAAAAGAAACTTCTCTGACTCAATGAATATAGGGAAAGTAGCCAACTTGGTGAGCATGGTTTCAGTTCATTGCGCAAAATTACTTGTGCGTGTTATCATGGTGAGGACATCCTGCTTCGACACTGACTTCGTTTCACAAAACTTTCCTCAATTCATTGCTTCGCGTAAGGGCTTTATTTTACACGTACCGTCAATGTCACCGTTTTTGTAAGCAGCAACTTTGATCTTTTTAACATTACGTGTAACCAGCACCATATAACTGCATTGAACCCATTTTTAAACGATACAAAAAACGGTGACTTTGACGGTACGTGTAAACGAGCCTTAACACGTGGGATACTGACCGACAGGACGAGGTTGCTTTCCTTGAGGATTGTGTCGATGTCGTTCTCCTTGGTGTTCTCCCTCCACAGGTTCATGTACGTGTTGATCTCAGCTGCGATGGTGGGATCCGGGGACCCATCACATCTCAAGTACCGCGCCCACTGAGAACGTTAAACGTTAAAGCCATGTACTTCATATGTCACGATAGTGTCGCATTGGACAAACATCTACCGCAGTGCACAATGGACTAAACCTCCATGGCCAGGAACCCAAAATGCACTTACCTAACCTTGGTGTGAGTTTATTAGGGCCCATTTACATCAAGTGTCAATGTCATTGCAGAGTCAATGTTGTGACGCTTGCAACAAAGCTCTTATTGAAAAGAATGGAGTCGCTTCAAAATGGGCTGCAACACCATTCTGAAGCGATTCTGTTTGTTTCAATTGATTTCAGTGAGTGCATCATACTAGCGTTGACTCTGAATTGACGCTGTCGCTTGGTGTAAAGGGGCCCTTAGCCAAGTATCGCTCCTCTTCACTATCAGTTTTTACATCTTTGGTCAGGTAAGTTAGTGATTTGCGGAGACAATACCTAAGGTCTCCTCCCTTAGACAGCCTCAGGAATAGAACCCAGCTCATGCACTTTGTGGTGACCGTTACACACGCAAAATGTTCAATGCATAAAGTAGACCTAGTGACCAAAAGGAAACGACCTAATTTCCTTTTTAAAAACGGTTGGCTACCTTTGCGTTTCTGCGAGCCTCCGCCTGTTCTTCGCGCAAAGTTCTTCGGTTGTTTTCCCATAATTCCTCTAAATCTTTGATCTGACCGGCTTTTCTTCTTCGTTCCTGGACATATATTTAAATTCTTTAATCCGAAAGAATGTTCTTTATCCTATTACCATATGTTCAAATTTTTGAACAGTCTTACTTCAAGGAGAAGTCGCTCTTTTTTCTCGGCTTCTGCTTTCTCTCGCTCAAGTCGCTCTTTCTCTTCTTCGGCAGCTATTCTTCGAGCCTCCTCTGTGAAATATAAACAAAATGGTAAAGAAGTTGAAAATATTATTTACACTTTTCAATTCAATTATCGTTCAGTTTGATAATAATATATATATTTACCTTCTTCTTTTTGTCTTTGAAGTTCTTCCTCTTTCTTTAGTTTTTCCTTCTCAGCTTTAGTTAATTTTCCTTTCCCAGCTTTAGGTGATCCAGGCTGTATAAAGATGGTAAAATATACAAGTTTCTTCATTAGAGGTTTAGTTATCATGTTAAAAATAATAGTCCTTTACACACCAAGAAAAATTCTAAAACGATGACGACCAAGTGTCTTCCTTGAAAAGACTCGAAAAAAAAATTAAATAATCAGATGAAGTGATGAAGAAGCTTGACATTCTAATGAAACAAACTAATCTAATCTAACATGTAAAACCTAACAAAAACTGATGTAGATCTATGTGCAATCATAAATTCCGTTCGTTGAAATACAGAGTGTTGAGAGGAAGAGATTGAAATACGCATATTTTATGAATTTTAAAACTATTTCTTACAGACAAACCTAGGTTTAGTCTATATTAAACATGACTGAAGAAACTACAGTGTATACAAGAGAATATACTGTGTACGAGAAGACTCTGGATCTTCCCTCTAGACTAGATGTGAAGAGTTTGAAAACTATACCAAAGAAGAAACAATACTAGTTCACATTTGAAAAATTACCGATTTCTTCTTTTTTGGTGGCTGTTTGAAAAAGTAAAAAAATTATAAATGAACAAATACTGGACATGTTGATAGTCTGGTGCAGCACCTGCATGGATTCCAAAATCACAACTTGAAATCTTACCGATTTCCTAAAACCGACCTCATTGCCACTTTACCTGCCATTAAGCTACCAATAAAACTTGCTTATTTCTATAATATAGCCACCTAAATATATTAAAGTCGTCAAATACATACCATATTTTATATTTACGCGATTTTACAGTGAAATAAACAAAATGTTTTTCCTCCAAAGCTTCTGTAGCAACCAAATGCCGTAAACCGGCTCTCAATGTAGTAAATGCTTGTCTAGTTCTGTAGATCTTTCTATTAGATAGTTTATATTAACGCTGATAGACCGGTCAAGCCAGCAGGTGCCCGGGAACCAGGTTAATTGAGTTTGACATGAAGATTCGCATGTACAACTTGAAGACTTAAAATTGGCGTTTTTTCTTCAAATTGCAACTTGAAAATCTGTTTACACGTATGTAAGTAAAACTTTATAAGTTCAAGCACAAATTGATGGGTTTAACAGTTGCAGTCAAGCGAAAATCAGTGAAAATACGCACCTTTTATTTGCTTTGTTTACAATAGCTCAAGACATGTTTACATCTGGTGCAGAAGGGAAAATGTCATGTTAAATGATACCCTGGACTGGTCTTTTGTGATTCAGACTTTTACTAGTAAAATTAATAGTGGCATCTTGCACTTGTCATATTTTTGCATATGATCGATTTAAGCTGGCATGTCGTGAACCCGTTTTACATTATGAAACAGATACTGCACCACAGGCAATGAGTTTCTGTCGACAAGTTCGGTTAACCGTACACCCCTCCCCTCCGATTAATGCATGATACGGTGTAAAATACCTAATTTCGCTCATTACCACGAGGCCCGTGTACTGCACTTCGCTTTCATAGCTCTGACCTGTTAGAAATAGTTTGCACTGGGTCTTACGAGTTTGGTTACAATCTCTAAGGAACAATTTTTTTTAAAAAGGTTCAATTTTTTTTTCGAATACTGTTTACAAGGACCTTATTCAATGTAATTCCTTGTTACCAGCGGGACCCGGTGTAAATCTGAGACTCCTTTCAATGGTGGGATTCCTGACTTATCGTCATCGTTTGTCAGAGTTGTCGACACCTGTGTAAATAATATTATTAACATTTTGCAGAATGTCTTCCGGACCATTAAGGCAGGAAGTAATTCAGCTCTACAAAAATGTAAGTAACTGCGCTATGTTCATTATACACTGCAATATTAAACAGAAATTACATGACCCACCAGAAATTTGTTTGAAGTTGGATACTGCAGTGGGGGATCCAGAATTTTCCAGATGGGGATGTCAGCCTATTATTTGGCCAAATTTCCCCCCAAAATTGCATGTTATTACTAAAGTAGATAATTCAAGTACAAATAGGATGTAAAGTCCCACAGAAGTGTCTTGTTTTGGATGCACAACCTCACATTGCACAGAGTCCAGCC
Source organism: Haplosyllis leylae (assembly GCA_038406175.1). Classification (NCBI taxonomy): domain Eukaryota; kingdom Metazoa; phylum Annelida; class Polychaeta; order Phyllodocida; family Syllidae; genus Haplosyllis; species Haplosyllis leylae. Next base: position 742 of record JBCAUG010037131.1, on the reverse strand, counting down.
TGCGACCATTGAGCGGACCAGTCATTATGTGTACGGACTACGTACGCAGTACGAGGGAAGGTAATGTTTTCAGAGGTGTCTGTCCAGAGGTGGGAGGAGAGGAGGGCACCCTGACCTAGCTAGGGGAGGGGGTACCCAGACCAGACTCAGTCGGGGGAGGGGAGGATGTACCCTGACCAGGTGACTCTATCCCACTTCCCCCTCTGCCTGGGATGGGGGGTGTTTGGGGGGGGTGTTAGTGTTAGTAATGTTAGTGTGACTCTTTATTGTGTTTAAATTATAAAATTGGTCAAATGCAATAACCTTCCGCTTCTCTTTTGAAAAGTGCTTTCACTCTCATCTCATTTTCCTCCCAGCTACTTCATCTGGGCAAGGAGTACCCCAACGGGTACGACTACTTCCGGCGGAAGTTGAAGCACGCCTTCATGAAGCAGAAAGACGTGACGAATGAGGAGGAGATCCGGGTGCTGCTTGCGCGAGGAGAATACGTCATCAAGGAGCTGGAGGCTCTCTACATGTTGAGGAAATACAGGACTCTCAAGAAGCGATACTACGAATCATAGCTTCACAATTCCATGAAAAAAATTCCGATTAACAACACTTGCGTTACGCTTTGAATTTCTGGGTGCACGCATACAGCAACAAGAAAGTCCTCCTGCGTGAACGCAAGAGGCATACCGACCGCGGCGTAGCAAGTCCCGGGGGGTACTCAGCCTGAGTACCCCCCCGCCCAGCTGGGACT
>JBCAUG010037120.1:0-10029 GCA_038406175.1 Haplosyllis leylae | reverse complement strand
TTTGGCCCAACGGAAGCCAAATACTGTCGCGGTTTCGCTCCTCTCCTCAGAATTCGCAATAGTATATTCGCAACCTGTTACAAAATACAAGGGATAGGGTAACTTTCGAAACATATGTATATCTTAGTATCTACATTAAAAACAACATTAAAATATTCCACTTAATCATCCAATGTTACATTAGTTACATTGTTGGATGAGGAATAAAATATAGAGGATGTTTAGAGCAGAAAATCTCTTTCATTTATTGCCGGAATTCGTGATATTAAATCACACAGACGAATGTATTGACGAGCCATATAGACTGTGAAATTGTGTAGTGTACCTGAAAAATAAAAAGTGCTTAACATTTGTAATACTATTTTATAAAGTAGATGACAAAACTTTAATTGTTGTTCACATGATTGTGGTGGGTATCAATTCTGTGCAGTAGCCCGTAGAAAATCAACACAAAACATACACAGGGAATTGTGCATTCGGGGTATCACGAAACAACTGAAATTTGCAATAATGGCAACATTGCCATCACAGGCTTTAATATGTAAAAATAAAAAAACAATTCAACATATTACAACAGTGAGCATTGAACCTGGGACCTCTGGCATTTTGATCTGATGATCTCCTGTCTGAGCTATTGAGGCATGTGTTACTTGAGAGATCTGTAAGATCTTTATATGGTCATGCTCCATTGGCTCTAACTGAATGATCTAAGTCCAGGATTGAAGTGGCGCATGAGCAAAAATATTTTTGCAAATTTTGTGTGTTTGTGAAAACCTCGAATGTTCCAGAAATTCATGCTCTGATGGGTGAATTAAAGCAATCCAAAACAGCCTGCACTGACCACTAACTCATTTGGAGGAGGTGTAGCCAGATGTGGTGACCCCGGCAGAACCTACATTTTCCAATTTATATACCAGAAGATTTCCCGCGCTGAAATTGTACATAACATCCATTCATCAAGCTCGGTCAGTCGAAATAATTTGACATAGCATTACTAGAAATGAACGTGAAGTCAGGTATCCAATCAAATATACAGACACTAATTGCAATGCTATTTTATCCATAGACACACCGACAATGTCTGGAAGAATAATGCCCATTGGTCAATTGCGAAGCCATATTTCACGTTCATTTAGGTAATGAGCTAACTTGACAATTAACAAATAACACAACAACTGACATAGCAAAATACCAGGGATGCTAAGATGAAACTAATTTATATCTATGTCAATTTTTTTTAGTGGTTACACATTTCAATACATGTCATACACAAGCACATGGCCCAGCAAGACCTTGGACATTATGGAGCAAGTCTATTATTTACCAAAACAACTGTTACTTACCTCTGTATATTGTCCTTTACAATGTTCACATGTGCAAGGTCTTTCAGTCAGTAGTTGTGACTGAGGCAGTTCCTAGTTGTTGAAACCTGTTTCTTTTTCCCAAAAAATATTTCTTTTGTTCTGTTTTAAAATTCGTGGTACTGAAAAACATAGACGAATGGATTAACGATAGAATTGACACAAACCATGTAAACTGTGAAACTGTAGAAGTGACCTGCAAATAAAAATTACCGAATTGCATTTTTTTCGCAAGTAGATTTCCTTCAGTAGCTTGTCCTGGAAATTTTATTTCCAATCAAGCTCCAAAGGTATATATCTGAAATTCTACAAATTTTAATCCAATAATTTTACATAAAACAAGAGCATAAATCTAACAATATTTTGGGAAAATGACCAATAACACAAGAGAGTGTTCCCGCGTGAACACAAGAGGCATACCGCCCACCATGTAGCAAGTGCTCGCTCTCCTGTTCTGTTTCAGGAGGCGGGAGGGAGTACCCCTATCCTCTCTGGGGTGCCCCTACCCCTCCCCTCTCCCCTGGCTACGGGCCTGACTGGGATACCCCCTGTAACAGCCAGTTATAGGCCTGACTGGGGTAGCCCCTCCTACCCCCCCGCCGCCTGAGCATCAGGCCTGACAAACTGAAAATATTACCTTCCTGTGGGAGGTCCCAGTGTTACCGTGCAGCTGTTGACTACACACTCTAATGTTGAGAGCCTCACAAGGATCCAACCACAGGTGTAGCCAATAGCTGTAGATGTTAGTCGGAGCCAATCAAGGTCAAGTACCACAAGTATTTAAGGTAGTGCACGACACAGTAACAGTGTGCTTCACACAGTAATGTGCTACAGAGCAGTAACTAGGTTTAAATGCTGATTTAGGAAACTAGGGTTAAATGCTGAGAGCAACATAACATAGAAGATTGTAACATATTGCAATAAATCAGTTAAACTACAAGTATCTCTTGCTTATGTGGATCAGGCATAAGACACACCTTAGAGAGATCATTGGTACCAGAGGTCTACAAGACTTGCCCATAGTGCTATACTGTCTCAGCCGTACCTGAGACTACCACCGCATCCACAGGACCTAAAAGACCTCACATAAATGGTGGAGAATTTGGCCTCAAAGGATTCTGTTTCGCATAAGCTAACAGGTATTTTAGTTTCAATCTTATTTTGTTGCAAAGTAGAATCTGTGCTAAATCATGAGATAACCAGCATTAAATCATGGAAAATATCAAGGAAGACACTGAAAGTAATATCAGTGCCAAGATAATAAAAATAACATTGGCGTCCAAAGTGACCAATCACCCTGGTCGAAAGATTAATGTTGGTCAAGCTAGTTTTGATAGATTATGGATCAATTGAAACTGGAAAACGAAGTGACTGATTGCTAAAATCACCAGGAAGGCAAGAAGGCAAAATTCAATGGTATTTCAAACAAAAACAAACAAGTATTAAATTTCAAAAGCCTCAAGGCTACTTTTATTTTTACACAGCACTATCATAGAAACCAAAGATTTCATAGTAACTTTTACGAGGTTAATATTAATGAATATGACAAAGGTAAAAGGGTAATTGCTACTGAAATCTACCAGTTTTCTAGAATTGCAGAATCACCAGATCCCTGAGGTGAAGACAGGATTAGCAAATCACTGCATCAACATTGGGAGAACACTGAGTGATTCAAGACAATTGACCACTTCCTTCTCACATACAATAGGTAACAATAAGTGCAAAATTTCTCTTAGGAGATTAGGCCACTTAAGGGCCACAATAGCAACACAAATGTGTGAAAGTGTGATTAAGGTATTTAAAACAATAGATAAAACAGCATGTGTGTTTAACAATTGTCTTATTTCTATTATTATAAATTTGTCACTTTTTAGAGAAATTAGAGATGACACTATCAATTGTTAAGATTAGCTCCTAAAACAAAGGAGCATTCATGAGAGATTATCTAAGCTTTTCAGAGAACCCTTTATAAGGTGCAGTCACAGGCAACATCAGCAGTCTGCATTAAGACACCATGAAGGTAACTTCACTGAGAGTCTATATTACAACACCGTGAAAATACACCAACTAATGTCAGCTACAAGAAGCCAACAAGAGGAACTTGTACCATTCATTGACGATCCAGAAAAGATAATGAGAAAGAGGAGAGACTTGATGGCAGAACAAAACAATGAAGAAGGAGTTGTTGTACCCCATCAGGGAGAAGAAAACACAGGACAGGTGGTTAGCCCAGACAATTCAAGGGAAAGCAACCAGTTTGATTATACCTCCTGGACATGGAAAACACACCTGTATCTGAGGCAAGGAAAAGGGCCATCCAATTGGGACAGGATGATGATGAGTACCTAGTCAACTGCCCTAGCCTTTGAAGATACTACTTGGACACTACACTACTAGTGAACTTCAGGACAGGTTGGTGCCAGCTGTATGCAGTAGGAAAGCTTAAACCATTTCCAATATGAGCAGCAGACAGACCCTACCCCCTAGATCTGCTGGAAAAGTCATCCAAGCCAATGCAGCCCAAAGGCTTACCCTAGGCGACCTACCTGGAGAGAACTGACAGCAGTGATCAACAAACCCCTCACCAGGAGACAATAGGATAGGCTTGAGGCATTCTCTGATCTGGTTGGAATGCCACAGCAAACCAGGTTTTACTCCAAGATGCCCAACTACAACCAGAACAGCTGAGACGTAAGGAAACCAGCAAGTTTGAGTTGCAAGGATGGCGATTGGAAAGAAGGATGGACAAATTAATGGCCATGTTCATGACTGACAACACCATGAGAGAAAAAGCAGGTTTGAGAAAGTACTCTTTACCCAAACTCATTCCATCTAAAAACATTGTGTCCACCAAAGAACAGGCTTTAAAGTACATAGAAGGATCATTTAATGAATGTCGTAGCATACTACAGTCCGTGTTTAATGGAGAGGACCTATACAAAGCCACTGATACAGCCCTGGGCCCTGCCACAGTGACCATGGTGACCGAGCACCAGGGACACCCAGACAGCATAGGTGTGGCAGATGCATTACGGGAAAGAGCTTCATCCCCGGCATTTACCATGAACACCATGGATAACAGGAACCCTCTCCTGGTAAGAACTACAAACGATGGACCCATTAATTCATTTGTAGTGCTGACTGTAGTGACCAGTGTCACAGGTCACCCAGATCCTCGAGTCATGTTCAAAACACCTACAGCCCAGATGAACGTCAACCAGAGGTTGATGGACATAGCCAAAAATGAGCATACAGTGACTACAGCGACCATGACGACTGGTCGCAATGATCGCTCAGAATACGATCAACATAGATCACCCAACTACTATTGCAGAAACCAGTACACAAGGACATGGGATAACAATTTCACACATCGGACATGCAACCCCTGTGGTGAGCAAGGCCACATCCAAAAAGACTGTCAAAAGAGAGACTTACTCTGCGAGTTTTGTGGCACCAGAACACATGATACAGCAGCATGTAAATCTAAACCAAGGCTGACCAGCATGCCTATGGAGTCACCTAGTGCAGGTGGTTATCATCCAACACAATCACCAAGAGATCACGTCAACTCCATGAACTCATTTGACCACAACAGGTCTGTGGCACCAAACCACACCACTTGACCTTCACCAGCTCCATCCATCATACAGGATGACTTCATCCCAGCATGGATCACCAAGATGGAAGAAAATCATGAACATGATAAGAAGGTGGAAGACCATAACAGATTCTTGGACAATATAGACGTTTTTGATGGAGATGACAAGACCAAATGTTTAACATGGGTGAACTGAGTGCATCAGGCAGCAAGCTGTTCAACGATGCAGTTCAGAAAAGCCTTACTGGCAAAGGCAGGACCTGCTGTCTTCGAGATAGTAGCATCAACACCCAGTGATATTTCTGATTTAGCACTGAAGCAGACCATCCTCGAAAATTTCTCAGACATTGCTTCACCATCAGAAGCAGCCCAGAAGCTGAGAACAATGAAGATGGACCCATCTCAGCCAATATGTTCCTAGAATCACCACTGGTCAGCAGTACATGAGATAGCTTATGGCATCACAGCAAAACAACAAACAATGAGAACCATGTTTGAGGACTATGTTACATCCCTCCCAAGCAGTACTGCAGAAGAAGTAGCAAAGAAAATAGCTAAGAAAGATTCCTGGATCACGAACCTACAACTGGCAATGGACCATGCCCTTAAGGCTGAGCATGAATACAGACAGACAGATATGATGAGATCCAGACAAAACACCAGCAACACCACAATCAATACTACATCCTGGACACAGTGAATGAGATATCTGATGTTGATGTAAACTACATACACGAAAGAAACAGTAATGGACACTTTAACAGCACAATGAATCCAGGCCATCACAAGAATTCCCCCAGGAACAGGCGCAATGATTCTAACAACTACCAGAGTAGAAGAGACAGTGGTGCATACAGTGATGATTCAAACTGCAACAGGTCATACAATGGTGGATACAGGAGAATCAACAAGTACAGACACCCTGCTAGATAGTCAAGAAAGAACATCAGGTTCTAGTATGCAACAGGCAGAGGTGACCAAGAGATCATGAGAGTACTCAACAAAATGATTGGGTACTTGAAGGTTAAATCTGACAGAGAAATAGAGAGCATCAAGGAAATGCAGAAGGTCCTCCCAAAAACAGTCAATGAGGTAAGCAAAGATCAAATTGCTACCATCACCATTGAAGAGATTGGCCAACTGCTGAAAGAAGATATCAACATAGTGTATGATGCGCTGGTGGCCTCAGACTACATTGAGGAAATCAGCGAAGCGTGACTACCCAAAGGCTTTGAACCAGAAGACTACTTCACCAGTTTCCCAGAACCCACAGAAATATGCAGAATTTATGACACTTTAGGATCTAAGAAAGGTACTGTGTTCAAAGTTAATATCAGAAACAAAACAATTAATACTCTTTTCAACACAGGAGCCTCAAGGATGTCATGTCAGCAGACACTTTCAAAATTCTAAACTTAAATGACAGAGAATTGGATACTAAAAACATTCCATCAGTAGTAGGAGCAAACGGTACAAGTTTAGGAGACCTTGGTCAAATTGAATGTGAATTCAAAATTGGAGATGAACTTTGTCAATAAACATTTCTAGTATGTCAAAATTTAAGAAGAAATCTAATACTGGGAGTAGACTTTGCACAAAGTAATGCTGCGGGAGTTAATTGGACAAAGCATAATTCATTTGTACTAATGATTGATTGAGTTAAAGTTGCAGAAACCAATGAGAAACATCAAAATGTGTCAGTTTTGTTGAAAGAAAGGACGAAAATACCACCAAGATGATGTGCAGTAGTGGATGTGGATATCAACACAGACAGCAAAGACAAGGTACAGATCATCCCAGATGAGTATTGCCTTGCAAAGAACCCAAATATGTACATTGACCCTATATTTGCTGATCTATCTAAACAAAACACTCAGTAGCCTCCCTATTGATAGTAAATCTGAGTAATGACCAACATCTAGAATTTCCAAAGAACCACATCATAGCATTTGCACAGAAAGATACCGCCGAGGTTGAGTGTTTTCAAATAGAAGAAGTAGACACCACACCCTGCCACTGGATTCCATGGCGACCACAGCAACTGATTGCCAAAATCACGGAAATCGCCAATGTGGACCTGGCATCCAAGCAACTGGTCGACGGAGTCGCCACCATCAAAACAACTACAAGTATCTCTTGCTTATGTGGATCAGGCGTAAGACACACCTTAGAGAGATCATCGTACTGGAGGTCTACAAGACTTGCCAATAGCACTATACTGTCTCAACCGTACCTGAGACTACCGCCGCATCCACAGGACCTAAAAGAGCTCACACCTGTCATACTTCGTACGCGGGTGGTATCCTGATTTATTGGAATCAAAAACATGTCATGATTGAAGTCCTGTTGTGTTTTATTAAAGTTCTCCCAGGGGGATATATGGTCATTCAAAACAAGGTGTGTCTCGAATAGAGCATATATCTATTCGATCCATTTTTATTTGTTTACCCTACAGAGGCAATATCTATAAGAACAGGCAATTGATAGGAATAGCTAGTAATAAAAGTATGTCTTCAATGGGTAGACAATGTAGAAAACAAGTTATGCAGAGGTCGTTTCCTTTTAGTCAAATCTCACTCAGAAGTCATGTGACCACCCATCTCAGCCAATCAGAGTGCTCCATTCTCTCGAATCTCTCAAATCTTGTGAGATATTATGAGATTTCACCCAAAAATCAGCCAAAATATTTCTCATTTAAAGAGCAAAGCTGATAAAACAGCTCTGCTAAAAATTGAAGTGAAGCATGCCACAACATTCAGTATTAATATATTCTCTCTAACATATGTCTGGACAGGTGAATAAGCATCAGAGTAGATCACAAGAGGTTCTTGATTCTATCTCCACTGGAGGCACTTGTTTATCTGCATTTATTTTCCTCTTCCCCGCATAAGTCTTTATTGGCAACATTGCCAACTTTGTGTGGTTTAGGGAAACTTCGATTGAAAAATTAGAAGTAAAAATTGAAACAATTCTGACCAGTAACAATTACTTACCACTTATATTTTCCAGTATTTTCATAATAACAAGAGTAGCGTAAACACTGTTAAAAACATAACATATTGTGTAACATATTGTAATAAACAGCATTGTGTTAAAAACGTTCCTCTGAGCTTTTTCCATCATGTCATTTCTGTTACCTGAGAAAAAATCACCTCCAGAATCCACTGTACTTTTCAATCTCGGGAACATGTGTCCATACACACATAGCACAAGTACAACAGGAAGGAAGAAATGGAGAATCAAATATGTTATAATTGTAACTTGTAACATTGCTGGATTACCAAAGACACCTGCTCCATTTGCTGATTCAAAGCTTGAGCAAAGAAAACATTGTTCCAGCAATCCTAACAGCCACACAATAGGCAATAATGTTAAAACCCTTTTCCTTGTTATTTTAGTGTGATGATAAATGGGGTGCACAATGCTGATGTATCTTTCTATATTAAGAAATACCAAGCTGAAACTGGACACATCAATCATTACCCACAGGGGCCATTTACAAGCAAAAAAGAAACAGTAAACAGCAACATGAAGCCCATCCAACCCATGTTGATCTGAACCATCAATATGAGATGTACCAAAACAATAAAACTGAAGTCAGAGGATCAACAAAACTTTGATGAATTATTAGAGTGTTCACCAGTTTTTGTCTAATTTTAGCTGAACTACCAAGAATAAGAATCACAAATAAATTTGCTACCACACCAATTATTCGTATAACTAAGAATCCCAGTGCTCTTTTAAGATAAGATTCCTTTTTCTCAGTTGTCTCTATGATGTGGAGAGTGTTGTTTTGGCTGAACTTTTCACAAAAGGACGCACTGCAATTGGTGTCTATTGAAACATTCATAGATTCCAAAATAAACTGCTCAAGCGAAATGTACCGGGTAATGTTCATCCTTCACTGAAAAATAAAAACATTGAATATATTTGTTGGTGTTATCAAATTGTCTTTTTTTTGAGAGGGCACACAGTCAGTATTTCGATCGGCACATAGTTGTCTGTGCCACAATCTTCGCCTTTACTAGAAATGAGCAAGAAAAGGTTATACATGATTATATTTTAGTTTAAAATATTGCAGTGCTAATTTCTATCCATGCTTTTGATGGTTCCAGCATCCTTTCGCTGTCTTACCAAGAATTGAAACTTGTACTGAGTTTACCATTTTTAGACTTCAAAGGACACCACGAGCCCCAATTATGAACCAAACTGTCAAATCTTTGGAATTTCACAACGTTTAACAAATAATGTAGTGTTGGCATCCAGAAGTTTTTATTCCTGGATTAATTTTTGTCTTTGTGGAATTCCTTGTTAAGATTGTTAAGTAGTTAATCCATGGCTATCATTCAGCTACTACGCATGTCTGGGACACAAGGTGTTACATTACTAGCTTTTTGGGGTGCGCGATAATAGGGGTAAGTCAGGGAGGTGAGTGTCCCCTTATGTTAATATTTAGCTGTTGTGGCCAGATAAGGTCATGTAAACAAAGGTGTGTCTGGAATAAAACATTTCCATTGGGTTCAATCCATTTGTTTACCCTGCATAGGTACTATCTAGGAAAGCAGGCAATTAATAGGAAATGCCAGTAATGCATGATGTTCATGGAGGGACGACATTTGTACCTTCTATCCAATGACCAGCAACTGGCGTTCCTGTAAAGTATCTTCCAGAATAGTTGATTGTGTCATAACCCACCGAAACATAGATGCAGCAATTGAATATTTTCCAGAAAGTATTAAATTTTTATGTTTTCTGCCGAGACAACAAGTCATGAGTTCCGTTTTGACCAGCAACTGGCGCTTGCCGTAACGCCTCGAATGTTGACACCAATCGAGACCAGAAGAAATTCCACAATGTGATCCTCTTAAGAGGGCAGTAATAAGGTCGTTTTTCAGACCATTTATTCTGCCAGAATTGTATTGGTTCAATATATTATTGGATCAGTTGCTAAATTAAATTTTTGCTAAGATTTGCCAATGATTTTGCAAATATTTCACAAGGCTTTGGTAAAATAATATTGAAAACATGATAAATATTTATCAAATATTTGGCAAAGTTTTATTTAAC
>JBCAUG010037119.1:0-24191 GCA_038406175.1 Haplosyllis leylae | reverse complement strand
ACTGGAGAATACAATAGTGCTATACTATTGCATGATGTCAGTGATCACCTGCCATGTATTCTGAAATTACCGAATTATGAGGTATACAAGAAACATTCAGATTTAATCACTAGTAGGAAGTTAACTCCGAAATCACTAAAGGCCATAAAAGAGGACCTACAACATCCAGACATAATGGAAAACATGTCTAAATTGTCAACAGACAGTTCTTTTGAGTACTTTCATAACTATCTGACAAATAGCATCGAGAATCATGCACCACTATGCACTTTTAGGCCAAATAAATCGAAGTTACGATGGGATCCGTGGATCTCACCATGCTTATTGAAAAGCATCAAGAAGCAGAGGCTGTTGTATAAATATAGTATTTGTAAAAGAGCTACAGAATCAGATATAGCTAAGTACAAAGAATATAGAAATTGCCTTACCAAACTTAAAAGGGCCTGTAAAATCTCGTACTACAACGAGCAATGTCTGAAACTAAAAAACAACACTAAAAGGCTGTGGTCATTCATAAATAAGATAGTGAACAAAAACAAGGACAAAACGTGCTGTATATCACAGCTAAAAAATGGTGACGAGATAATAAAATGTGCCAAAAAAATAACAAACACATTAGCAGAGTATTTTGCCAGTGTCGGGAAAGAACTAGCAATAACGTCAAAAGATCCAATAAAAAGTGTTACAGACTATAACAGCCTGATTCCACGGTTTGAAAAAAGTCTATTCATGAAACCATCTACACACTCCGAAATAGAAAAAATAATCAAGGAATTACCTAACAAAACTAGTAGTGGATATGATAGTATAAACAATCTACTGCTAAAGGAACTGAGTGACGAATTGGTACCACCAATAACATTGATAATCAATCAGTCCATGCAGACAGGCATTTTTCCCAAGGACATGAAAAAAAGTGACACCATTCCTTTATTTAAATCAAAATCACGAGAGGAAAAGGGAAATTACAGACCTATCTCTCTTCTTCTGACCCTATCAAAAATTCTAGAAAAAATCGTTTATGTTAGAACATATAATTTTCTAACAGAAACAGGCCAAATTACCACAACCCAATACGGATTTAGAAAAAATCATTCCTGCGAACATGCTATTGAAGAATTGGTTGGTAACATAATAAAGAACCAAGAAATGAATAAAACAACAATAGCAGTCTACCTGGACCTTTCTAAGGCCTTTGATACTCTCTCCCATTCAATCCTCTTAGAGAAATTAGAACGCTACGGCGTACGAGGAACGTGCTTGAATTGGTTTCAAAGTTATCTATCAAATCGGACACTAAGAGTAAAATGCAAAGCAGGAGAAGATCCTGGTCTAACGGTCTCAGACTACCATAACGTAGAATACGGTGCCCCGCAGGGTTCGAACTTAGGACCTCTGTTGTTCTTAATATTTGTAAACGATCTAGGCAGACACTTGGAATACTGTCAGAATATCCTGTTTGCGGATGATACCACCATATACAACAGCAATCGTAACAGAAATCGATTAGAGTGGTGTATCAATCATGACCTCAATATATTATGTGATTGGTTTGCAGCAAACAAATTAACTCTCAATGTTGCCAAGACAGTATGTATGATATTTGAGCCGAACAACAAGTCAATAAATAGAAACTGGAATATAAAAATTGGCAACGAAGCAATAAAAATTGTAAATAGTACAAAATTTCTAGGAGTCCATATAGATGACAAACTAAACTGGGCTAAACATTACCAATATGTAGTCCACAAGATAAAAAGAAACATCTATATGCTAAGAGACAACAAATTATTCCTGAACTCTGAGACAAAAAGACAGCTCTATTATGCCCATATTTACAGTCACATAAGCTATTGCATAGTGGTATGGGGTAACATGATAACAAACGGGGAACTAAAAAAATTGCAAAAAATCCAAAATAAATGCATTAACCTAATAGATATTAGGAAAATGAGTTTAGAAAAGAAATATAAAGAAAATAAAATTCTTCGAATAAATGAAATAATAATGATAGAAAATGAAAAGCTGGGATTCAAATTAATAAAGAACCAGCTACCTCGCAACATAGTAAAACAAATAAAAACAGATTCGTCTGGTGAGAGTCTTGAAAAAAGACACAAGTACCCAACCAGGGGTAAAGTATTACCAAATAGACCTCTGGTTCAAAAAACTGCCTATAGTAGGAGTTTCCTACTAAAGAGCATGCAGTGTGTAGAGCCATTCTTGGTTATAACAGAGACATGTGATAGAGTGCAGCAATATGTAAGAAAAAGAAAAAATGAAATATTTGCTACGGGTTATAACGCATAGAGTAAAGCAACCAATGTTACGGGTAATAACAATAATAGTTGAGGTACAACGGTGTGATATAATTAAATGTCAGTCACATAGTAATAAAATGTGACATTTTTTTTCTCCTCAAATTATATCATTCTATGCTCTACTTGATCATCTACTAATAACACTAACGACATGATGACAAAACAATGTGCGTCATGGAAAGGAAGTGAAGAAAGAATGGGATTGAGTCTCGTCATGTGAGGTCCGAAACAAAACCACGAAGCAAAAATGGCGAGCATGTTGCATGAACTCTTAACAGCTATTAAAACCACTTATGGATTCAGACCCATTGTGAAAGCACTTCATAAAAACTCCGGAATGGAGGAAGACCTGTTTCGTAGATCAAAATTAGCTGAAAGATACTGGTTGGACACACGCCTCTGGGTAGATGGATGTTGGATGAACCCAAACGCCATGTTCGAATTCTTTGGATTATTATCAAATGAAGATGGAAAAACAGTGCGCAATAGAATGATAGAAAACTTAGGAGGTAATGAGACCAGCAAAGGTACAGAAAATATTCTATTAAAGAACAGTTGGATCGCCCTCCACATGCAAGACCTCAGCATCTCCCAGTGGATTGATAAAATGAAATCAACAGACGAGGTGGGTGATGAGATAGCACTGACTGCTTTGTGTATGGAGTACAATCGTCATAGTATGGTTTACACTCGTGCGAATATATGGTCGATGCTCGATACTGACCACCCCCTCACCGAAGAGGAACTCAGAGCCGCCTGTCCGATCAAACTACTCTACATAGAACCAGGAGTCTTTGGGATACTGAGGGATCACCCATTCACTAAAGCTCCAGGGAAAATTTGTACAGAGAGTGCCAGGAAAATACTTGAACTTGACCGGAAAATTACTCCGAATCAACAAAGTGAACCGCTAAACCTGGCGAGTACATCACCAACACTGACAGCCCCATCTGTCTCCCAAGGCACAAAAATCACTGACGATCAACAAAGCACAACAAGTGCCACTCTGACACCAGGGGATGCAAACATGAGTACATGTTCAATACCTTCGTTAAAGGACTTGTGTTCCAAGGTCCAGGCAAATTTACCTAAAACTGTTCAAACTGAAGCAGGAACAACAGACGGACACAATGCTGTAAGTAATGTACTGTGTAAAAAAAGTGGCATTAATCCTAGTGCTGCAAATAAGGATAAATGTGAGGAGACAATAAGTGCTAAAGGCAATAACGAGTTAGTACCGGCGAACAGGGTTATGGGTGATAACCAAAAAACACAATTAAAACCGTGTTGTGTGAGTGTAACAAAATTGGAATGGGATTTAAAGGAATCAAAAAGTGGAAAGTGTGAAGTTATTGTGAAATCTAAAAGTCAAATTGAAGATGAAAGCAAAGAAATAAAACTGAAACCTTGCTCTGTGAACATCACTAAGCTAGAGGATATCCTAAAGCTGGAAATCAAGAAAACAAGTAAAGAGAGCGGTCATAATCTAAGACTCAGGAAAAAGGAATTACCAAGACCCAACAGACGCGGCTTAAAAAGAGTTAACTATGCTGAACTTATCGACATATGCTCAAGTGAGGACTCAAGTGATTTTAAACCAACACCACCGAGAAGGCACAAACCACAACCCCCACTCAGTGGACCCTCTATGGAGAGAATTGAGGCTCAGAATATGATTGAGCAAAAAAGACAGGAAGCAGCTAAAGCCTTGTTGTCATTAAGTAACCAAGGTGAAATGGCAGCAGAACATAGTGACAGCACGGACAGTGGCACAACTTCTGCAAGTACTGCGGACTCTCCCCCATGCATAAATCCAGATATCCAGCCACCTGTCAATTCAACAGCAACACCAGAAACCTCACATGTGGGGAATGATGGTATGGGCACCGTAACGACACCTAACAGTAAAGAAGATGAAGAGCCCAAACAAAAAGGACAATTCATCATCTCAAGAACAGTTGGCATTAAACAAAAGTATGTCAGAAAAAGAAAATTCAAATGTACTAAGTGTAACTTTACAGAATCAAACCTTAGAAGGTTAAGTGAACACTTTCGCGCCAAACATGGGAAACTGGTATGTAAACAATGTAAGGAGGAATTTAACACTCCTTCAGCCCTACGGAAACACATGTACTCCCATAGCTCAAAAGCTAACAAAAAGCCATGCGATGATTGTAACAAATCTTTCACCTTTGACAGTGAATTAGCCCAACACCGCTTATCTCACCGTTCAGTCGGTGACCAGGTCTGCTTGACATGTAACAAACGCTTTAAGAGTAAAAGTGAATTAAACAAACACGCGTTAAGCCACAGTGGCAAAACCTGGAAGTGCCAGGAATGCGATTATACATGTAAAAATCCACGCAACTTACATGCGCACATGCACGTACACGGTCCTAATGACCGATATCCTTGCTATAAATGTAATCGTGCCTTTAAACACTATCAGCAACTCAAAAGACATTGGGTTGAGCATAAATTGCCAGAACCCAAAAGAAGTGACTCTCCGGTATTCTGACATTCTAGGTTATAACACAGGAACAGGAACAAAAACATTCGGATAATATTTCTTTTATGGATTGTTTTATTTTTACAAAGTTTGCAATTAGTGTTATGGGTTATAACATTCTGTATGTATCGGTATAAAAATGTTACGGTTTATAACGAGACAGAACAGCTATATATATTTCTTTATTGTAAATATGATTACTTACCATCATCTTCATCAAGGACAGGGACAGCTATGGCTACGAGACTTACTCTAGCCCTGTACCTTTTCTCTGTACCATATAAGATCATTGAAAAAACGCCGAACTGCTTTATTTTGATACATTGTAATCAAACGGAGAATAAACGAATTATTATTATTATTATTATTAAAAGCTATTCGAAACACTGCAACAACAACGCGCTCATCAATTTGCTCGTAATGAAGAAAATGATGTGCAGAACATGCACTGATCACTTTCATTAAAGCATGCAATCAATCTTTAGTAATCCTTTATCAAATTGACTTTCCCTGTAGTCTTACAACAAATCAAGCCGATGATCCAGATGATAGGGAAGACTCCCCAAACGGTTATCATTGTTACACGTGATTTAGCCAAGGGAATTTGTACAACCACACATGTTGCTGTAAGATAATGAGGTCAGACATTAAATCACAATTGACTTGGAATGACGTAAAGTGGGATGAACAATATCTAGGACACTATTGTTAGGAGGCTTCTATACAGAATATGAGAAATAGTGCAAAGCTCACACCAAATCAGCAGAAACAACAAACTTACGTTCACAATGGTTTCATATTTCCTCAACAAAAAATGTCTGTTTCAATAAAAACAAAGATAGATGCTTGTAGGAGTTGTTTATATTCCCGAGATGCTCCTATGAAAACATGCATCTCTTTGTAGATCTCTACGAACAAAGTTTATGAGAAGTTTCCTGTAAACATACATGGAAACATAAATTTATTTGCAAAAAGTCTAATTAATGGACAAGATTAGTGCATTAAGATATTATGATCCCATATGTATCATCTGGCGGCTGAACATTACTGCTGCGGAATGTCTTTTAATTAATCTCGATGACGCTTCTTACAATGAGTAATAATGATATTATGAATCCCTAATCACCCGTTTGTCCTTCATTTAACCGTGAGTCACAGTATTTTATGTTTCCATTAATATTCATCAGACTAAATGAATGCATATCTGAGGTATTTTCTGCAGGACGCAGGGCACTGATTAAATTGACCAAGAAAACATATTCCGAATCCGTAGCATCATTGTTTTGGGTGAAGATGGCCCCATAGTGTCTGTAATCACCCTTTGCTACGTAAGTTACTCACTGGGTGTATGCAACAGAATCATGCACTGAGCGAGTCTTCTCTGATCTGCTTTTACGTGTAATTTCCTTGACGGCCCTTTAATAAACCAAATGTAATGATAATTACCTGCATTGTACTATACAGGTTATGTTTTCTTTTAGTGATTGCTATGTTGCATGTTAGAAACAAGAGTAGGACCTTCGGGTAATGTGATTTGTAATATGGGTAAGAAAAGGAGTAACTCAATCTGCAGGGCGAGGACTCCCACTCGTGTATTCCAAAAGCAATATGTTAAGAATAAGAGGCTAAACGTTGAAGGCTGATTTAATATCACATGAACAGTCGTGGTTAATTTGATTACGAAAGTAAAATTTTTAAGACACGTGCAAAAACGATGGGAGTGAATGTTTGATTTTCAAGGACTTTTCTTCTTAATTAAGACGTGACTGCAGAACACAAGCCAATCCACACCTGGTATTCAAGTATCCTTACTTTCTATGTTACATGTGAAAATTTTACTGCCCATTTCATTACAATGCAAATATCTGTGAACCCAAATCGGAATCCTTTTCAGTGAAATTAACTGCAAAATTGATGCAATTTGAAACAAAGATTATTCCCGTAGAATTGGAGACTTTCACTAGTTTTGAAGAAATTGACATTTTTATGTATTTTTGGTGTTTAATTTATTTGGGACAGAATATTTCTGGACTTTATTCAAGGTAATCCCACCCCTATGTGCATCAAATATTGATCATATTCATTCCAAAGTATTTATATAGGACACATATTATATTTACCCATGTAAGTCTCATTTAAAATAGATATTTTGCGTAAATATGCTGGAACTGTCAGGATACGCTTAGATACCTTTACAACCTGTTATTAGCCTTTGAAAAGTGATCCAAGATCAGCTGAACTGAGCAACAATACAAGCAACAACACGTGAACCTCCTATTAACACTATGAGGCATTACCAACCACAGCTCCCCCCTCTCCCCCCATCTTTATGATGCTAGACCAGAATCAGCCAGGGGGACGGAAAGAGTAGGAGGGCGGGGTCACCCTGTCTGGAGAGGGGGTAGGTTCACCCTGTTGGGAGGGTTCAGGTGGCTCATGGACTGACCTACCCTTCTCCCTGTTAACAGGCAGACACTAGTGAAAACATTACTTTCCCTTGCACTATGTGGTCAGTAATGAATGATTAAGAATAATTCAGTATTCTTAACTTACAATGTTTTGAAGGAAAATATTTCACTGCAAATGCCTAAAATAACTGAAATGAAGGAGTAAGAGTAAATACTGACAAATATTGATAAATATTCGGGGCTTATTCACAGGATGTCTTCACATGCACAAGTATATACACACATGGATTATAGGTGAAAATGACCAAATTATTCTAGCATAAATAACATGACAGAATACTGGACAATTAGATACATTACTTTGATAAACTACACACAATTGTTTAAAATGACAGTGTTCACCTCCCCAGAGACAGGCCCTACAGGCCCTGGAGAAATATTGGTCCTATAGTTAAGCATGGTAAACTACATGAACAGGAATGTGTTATTTTAACCAAAATTAGAAATTTTACAAGAATACAACAAACATTTGAATTTGAAATATTCCCTCCTTATTTTTGTGCCATTGCACGGGTTATATTCAAACGGAACTCATAACTTGTTGTCTTGGCAGGAAACATCAAAAGTTAGTACAGCAGTACATTTTTGGAAAATATTCAATTCCTACATCTATGTTTCAGTTGATTATGACACACTCAACAATTCTGGAAGATATTTTACAAGTGGAGTCTGTAATTTGGAAAATTCAGTGACAAAACTATAAAAAGGCAACTTTAGGGCATGAGATATTGGTTACTTTACTATATTTTCTAAAATATGTGAATTTACATATTCAGTTTCCCTCTGAATTTTCATCGTGTCATTATCCACCAAAATATAGACAGAAGAATTGAATATTTTCTTGAAAAAGTAATGAATTTTGACATTTACTGCTGAGACAAGTCATGAGTTCCGTTTGAATATAAACCGTGCATTGACTCAATGATAAAATGGTTGTCCGTAGGCCCATAGCGGACAGCACAGGAAGGAAGGAAGAATGATCGGACCAGGAGAGTAACATGAGCGGAATTCCATCACGTTTTCTTTGACACTTTGGAGAGCTTGTGCCCCTTTTAATACGAAAATCTACCACTCACTGTGGTTAACTTGATCTAAACCTGTAATTGTAAAGACTAGGTCAAGTAGAATGTCAGAACTGACGTTACCGTTTCATGTTTGTGTCAGGGCATGTCATGTTCTGTTCTCCAAATGTAATTTACAAAATACAAGCTAATGGGTCTAAATATAAGTTAAATGAGGTCACACGCTAACAATAGAAGAGCACGAAAACATTTATGAAAGTAGTCGTGTCATTTTATTTAGTTTCTTTTCTATAACCACCATCTAGTTTTCATCTCTAAAAATTGCAAAATTTGGTACTCAGTTTTAAGTTCTAAATTGAGGTATAAACGTGATTTCAAGATGGCATATAACAGTTTCCGTTAAGGACATTGGAAAGGTATGTGGGAAGGTAGTCCATGTGGGCACGAATACATTATGACAAAAAACATTATTGACACGGAATGATTCACACCAGGTCCCCAAACCCAGGTGTACGTATTAGTTGACGTCTAAACAAAACAAGTTCAACTGAGGAAAAAGTCAATTGACACACAAACCCAATGCAGAGCAATGAAATGAACAGTTTTGTGTATATTTGAGAAAGAATCGTTGAACATATAATATTCTGTGCGCGAATATAGCACCAATCAAATTACATAGAAATACGACCGTCATGAATAAATTACATACTGTGTAATAAATTAATTTCGAGATAAATTTTGGAGAGATAAATATTAACAAAGTGGAAAAATGCAAGATAAATTTCCCTCAATAACTCAGCTTCAACAACACAAATGATGGTATGTAGGTCTACCATTTTGGCAATAAAACAAAAAAATACCCAAATTATTTTGCAAATGTATTTTCTCTCGGATTTTGTGTGGAATAGTTTTATACATCTAGTAGGTGTTTCTCCCATCTTAAATACATTTTGGAGGCATCTCTTGGTCACTTCTGGTACCTTCTTCTGAAAGTAACAAGTTTGCAAATTCGAACTCATAAATCTGTTTTAGGTTTCCTACCAGTGCTTAATTTGTATGTACTTAGTGTACAGACACAAGGTAATGAGTTCTTTTACAATGTTAACAGATGTTTAAGTCAGGGTTGAGATTAACGAGAAGAGACAGTTATTGGAGAATATTGATGAGATGACAGCTCCAGTAGGTGCATCAAGCCAAGGATAGTCAAGGACACATCAGGTGATCTTCGTTACAGTTACAGTAGGCTACACAACACTAGACACTGTTTATGAAATTATAAGTACCAAGCAATGACAAACAGCCTTGACAGAAGCAGCTTTATCGGGAAAGAAACAATGAGTACAACATGACACTTTCTTTAAAAAGTATTGGCATAAAGTTATCGCAAAGCAATACATTACGCAACATATTTTCTCTTTGAAACCAACAGGGAAGTTGACAAATGGAAATTGCAAGTATTCTGAGATTACATCATCTCCGGGTCAATATTTGAGGATCTATTTGATTATTTGTTAACTGTAAGGATGTATTCGAAAATCATTCAAAGCTTATCTATTTTAGAGTCACCTTCGTTTCCTTCTATTGATCAGAACACAAGTCTGAAATTACAGGAGACATTTTTACAAAATCGCACCATCACGTTCTTTGAATAATCTTCTCGGCGACCTGCAAGTTATAAAGTGATGACCAAGATGATGTGAAACAATCTCAAAGCGATTTCACTGCCTCCGGGTTTCTTACCCCTACAAGTTTGATTGTTTGAAAAAAAGATTGCTTCAAACAGAAGAACATTTAACACCAATTTTCGCCCAGAAAAATCTTACACAATTTTTTTCCAGTCATTGGCTTCTCCACAGAGATGGTTTATGTGCCTGCCATGTATATTCCTGAAACCTGTTCTAAAACTGTTCACAACAACGACCGGTGGAGACCATTTGCAGAAATACACAAAGATAATCGTGTTTTTTTCTAATTCGGTTTTGGATCTTCTTAAATTACATGAATTAGAATAATTCACATAATTGCATCATGGATAGTGGAATTGACTATACCTGGATGGGTGAAATGTTCTATGTATAGGTTATTGACTGTTCACGGATACGAAAAATATGAATTTGCACTACACATGGATGGTCAAAATGAATTTACACTGTCCACAGATAGTTGAATTATGATGCTGCGACATTGTATATTTGCAATGCTGGCACACAAAATGATATTCTGGCATAATGACGTGAAAAATCACGATTCACAAATAGCAGATTCTACTATCCGTCAAGTATTTATCTGATTAAACTAACTAGATCAATTCGAACAAAGACTATTTCAATAATATAATTCGTCTCAAGAAAGTCCAAATAGTTGGCTCTTGCCTGTGTCAACGCTAATGTAGTTTTAAATAATTCTTTGTGAACGAGTGGTGGAGCTATGATTTTCCATAAGAGGGAGTGCCAACCCACAATTTGGTCCACAGAGCGGGCACCCAAATAAGTCGGCTAATTGATACTCAATGTATTTTAAACCATCGGTTCCATTAGCCACTGATTACTTCCACCCAACTGTTACCAAGTATGTCTCAAGCATCTGTTTATCAGGCATGTCAGGAATTATTTGACAGTATAATGACTTTTTTTCAGGACGAAGCAGTACGTTATCTCCATTGTATCGTCCATGATTAGCGTGATTTACTTGTTGCTCGATAAAACATAAAGAGAACTACTTCGTCAATCGAGGTTTTCGTTTTTGACACAAGTCTGGCATTTCTGATATTTCTCTACAAAATTGACATCGGGGGTTTTGAAAAGTTTCAGCAAAAAATAAATTTACCTCCAGTGGGAATTGAACTCACAACACCAACCATCTATGGATTAGAAGGCAGATGCCTATTCCACTCTACCACCCAAAAGATCCTTAAACTGAACTTTGTTTCATGCTCCACTTCACTTTAGCGACTTTTTGGATCATTTCTAGATTCAACAGAGCATGACTTTATAAGGGTCTGAAAATCTGAGACTGGAAAGAAATGACAGATTGACTGAGTGGGTAAGGCACAAGAATTCTAATCCAGTGATGATTGGTGTTGTGAGTTCAATTCCAACTGGGTGCAACTTTATCTTTTGATGAAACTTCAAAATTTGTCGATGTCAGTATTGCACAGAAATGCCAGGTTTGTATTGAAAACGAAAACCTCGAATATCGCCTTTTACTGGTACAGGATATGTGAGAATAAAAATGCATGAATAAAGGAAATCCCCAAAGCCTTAGTTTTCTTAAACGAACAGCATTAAGACTGGGAAAGAAACAAAATTGCACCAGGGAAGCAGTCATTTAATAATTGTATTCAACTAAATAAGCCAACATCATCATCAAATGAGCCTGGGTTCGGTCCTATTGACTTTCTCGTTACATGTTCTGTGAAACATGACACAATATTTTTAATATCAAAATTTTGCCAAGCCTTGCTTTGTGATCCAAGTAGCATCAGATCCAAGCCGTAAATGTGAAAAGATTGGTGAATTAACCTTTCAGACTGATTTTTGTAGAAAAGGAAGATGTGTTAATCTTCATCGCAAGTTGTACTTTTGCTGATTATATTTTTCCACTCAAATGCTGTCTTTGCCATTCTCTTACTTAATACCAGTCGGCGAAAGCATAAAGAAACATGCAAACTTCTCATTGTACATATTTCATGGGTCTTTTATGATTGCCTTTTACAAGTCAAACCAGAGCTTGACATGCTAAATGCTAGAGTTTAAATAACAAGGCGAGGCATGGCAACATTCTGCTTTTGTTAATTTTTATTACAATGTGGGTTTATTCGTTTCTGTATTGGGCGCCTTTCACAGAGAAATTTCGCGCTGACGTGATTAAATTCTCATGCAAAATTCCTGTATTTGAAATTCCGTGGTATTGTGTTTCTATAACTTATTTCAACGGCATCTGACGGGTGAAATCCACCAGTTCGAAATTATTGTTGAACCTAAAATTCCTGAACGCACCGCCATCTTGGTATACTAGAAAACGCCAAATGTCATGGACGAAAAGAGGGTGAACTTCTCAAAAAGAAAACTTCAACAAATTTTCAAGATCAAGGTTTGATAGAGATATAACATCTTTTTCTACCTCATTCTGGTTTTTTTTCAAAATAAATTTTAGAAGAATCGGATCAATTGGTCTGAATGAAAAAACGTACTATCTGATTTGGTGATATTGCCACGACACCAAAGGTGACCTGTCTGTATTTATTTCCACTTAATTTATTTGGACACCTGTCTATCATCATACATCACATATCATCTATTTTCATAGCGAGGTCACCATCTTCACAGAGTATTTCAGATAGTGAACTCATATTCACAAAGACCTTACCCTAAAACAGGACAACTCTTTAAAATGAATTGGTCTACTTGGTAAAAATTTCTATTTTGAAAAAAAAACCCAAGAAGATCTAAACTAGAGGAAGGTCATGGCCGTGTGGCTGATGATATCTACCCGGGAAATAACTCGATGTTTCTACCTGCTGTTTCTTCCAAATGGAGTCACTGCCACAAATGCAAATAAAAGCTGGAAAATTAGCACGCGTGGATAGAACAACACCTGAGGATATATAATTAAATTTGAAATTTGAAGATAGCTACTTTTCTATTTTCAGATTTTTACTGGGAAATGAAACCCTCAAGCACAGCTGACTTTGACAAGGAATACTGAAGAGCGATGGTTCACTGTGAACCATTCAGGTACATGCTCAGAAAACCGAAAAAGCACAAATCGTTCTCTAAGGCAGCACCTGAAGTAATCAAAGAAAGTCTCAACTAATAATCTGAAAAAAATCTAAAATGTCTTGAACACAGTAGTTCATCATTGTTTGGTCAAACCTACCACGCTATTTTAAACATGTCTCGCGGGAGGATAATTTGCCATTATTCCGGCACTTGCACTAAGTAGTCTTGTTTGTGTATCCTTTTGTAGCCCATTGAAGAAACCTTATTGCTAATGCAGATTTCAATTTCCAGGCCAGGAAGCCAGATAAGTTTGTTAGAAGCCTGATTACATCTACAAATCCACTCAGTAAATCCTCTTCATTGAA
Source organism: Haplosyllis leylae (assembly GCA_038406175.1). Classification (NCBI taxonomy): domain Eukaryota; kingdom Metazoa; phylum Annelida; class Polychaeta; order Phyllodocida; family Syllidae; genus Haplosyllis; species Haplosyllis leylae. Next base: position 10,785 of record JBCAUG010037119.1, on the reverse strand, counting down.
CATCTAGTAAAACTGCTGCCTGCCACACAAAGGTAGTTTGTGATTCTAGTCATTACAACACTCGAAAAAAATCAGCTTCTTTTTTTTACAATTTGTTTGTAATGTTTTCAATCATTGCATGATTGGCATAAAATGATGGAAGTAAAAGTAACATAAAGTTTATGATCTATTCGGCGTCCAGATGTCATAAATGAGCTTATGTTTGACCAACAAAACTTTAAATAACTGTGAAATTTGGGAAAAAAAGACATTTGTGTTGTCGTAATATTCCACTGGGAAATAAATAAATCTCCAGTCGTCATTAAAACAGAACAAAATTTAAATTTAAATGTTTTCGAATCGTCCGACATCGTACAAACTTGTGTTGTGCACAGCATAGATCAGTCACCTTTCGGAATGGCTTCAATCAATCTTTGCGAACCTTCCCAAATTAACAGTTTGGTTTGTAAAAAAAATTAAAGTGATGAGTCATACAACCACAGCTTGTGTTAGATCTATGTTGTCTCATCCGGCGTTTATTAACATCTTGAACAATCTCCAGCAATCTGTGCCGCAGTGAATACCATAATAATACATTTTTATATTGAAATTAATTGCAAGAATCAGTTCCCCATTTAGCGATTCAATTTTATCGTGAATTTCAAACAGCTTCTAAATTGAAAGCCATTTGCATAGTTTTTTAGTGAAATGCGTCTGCAGTTTTTATAGGTCAAGTCATCTGTTTTCGCTGTATATGGAATCATAACTAAATTTAAACATATTTTGGTGGTTGAAAACTTACCTATTCGGCGTCCAGGTGTCATAAATGAGCTTATGTTTGACCAACAATTCTGAAAATATCATTATTAACAAGACAGTCCTCCTGCGTGACTGCAAGAGGCGTACCGCACGTCACATAGCAAGCACTCACTTTCCTGTCGGGGGGGGGGGCGTATCCCTATCCTGGTGGGAGAGAAGTTAGCCCTGTCCTGGCCAGGGGGTACCCCTATCCTTGCTGGACCTGGGACCAGAGACAGGGTATCACCCAGAAAGGACCTGACACCAGAGACTTGGGTACCCCCAGAAAGGATCAGGGACCAGAGACTGGGTACCCCCTGGAAAGCAACAAAGCACTTTGTGATGGAAAAGAGGTTTTGCAATGGTGATTTGGGGATACGTAAGAAGACACCCAAAATAAGAGTACAGAAATCCATAAAGAGATAATTAAGTGATAGTCGTATGGACACATTAGTGGCAGGAAAATGGTTGTTTTACTAATGTCAGTTTAGGGGTAAAAGAGGGATTGAAATGGATAACAGTTTGGACAAATAAAACTCAACAAACTATCCTGTGGAATAGTGATTTGTGCAATTCCTAGTTCCGCTTTGGTAATTCATACTGTTTGCTCAAAAATTAAGCAGAATTTGCACTCGTGCACATAATTCTTACCTTCCACCCACAAGTCAGCTCCGAAAGACTTCCTTTTGATTTCCTCCCTCGCTGCAAGATGGCTGCCAAAATGTTGTCATCTTTCGTGCTTTGTCCGCGAGAAACGTATCTAATACCATCAAAACGGACAAAACATTTGTACCTTTCTCCCACAGAACAGAGCCAGGTTTTACACAAAAAAGGACGGATCACTATTCAGTAAACTGTAGCATATTTTAAGTTTTGTTTTTTTCAGATTATTGTAAATTTCCCTCTCGCCTCAAAAATGGTCATTCGATGGAATTTTTCAAAATCCATACCAAACGTGAGCCGCATGGATCCTTTGGTGGTGGCGGTAGGGACACATTAGTGAGAAAAAATGTTTCTGGGCTCAGTTTTTTGTGGGAGAATAAAAAATTTCTCTGTAAACATTAAAATCTCTTTGCATGAGTACAGAAACCTTTATGAGCCAGTTTTTGAATTTAAGATCTCTGTGGATTACAAACAACTCTTTGCATGAGTACAGAAACCTTTATGAGCCAGTTTTTGAATTTAAGATCTCTGTGGATTACAAACAAGAACTTCGTCCTGCGAGTAACTTGTGAACGAGCCACCAACGTGATTTCCTCTTGTTGATATGAATGTTTTGTGTTCAACTGTAACATGCCGTTGGCTCCAATTTTAGTATTTGGCGCAATTATAGGGGGATGTAGTTGAGACTGGGAATCCTAATTAACAGTCAACACTGCACTAGCGGATCCAGGAGCCCAGTATACAATTTAAGAACTAAACAATGAATTTTAGGGCCCTAAATTTGTATTTTTTCAAAAAAAATTTCCAGCCTCGCTTTCCTCGGCATTAATATTTCTTTCACATTCTTCTAGATTCACTCAACTCATCATTCCATCTTCTTACGTGCATACCTCTACATTATATTAACTCAAGCCATAACTTATCTTATCTGTAAACATTGAAGTAAAGTATTTTTCATACAATATGACACAAAAATGTTTGAGAATTAATAACTATTTGTATGTAAAATTGTTTGGACATTTCAAGAACAATTTCCCAGGATAGTAGGAAGATACATTTTTTGAAGTTAAATGCAACGGTTTCTTGGGCCCAAGAGGACCCAGATCCCTGGTTTACAAACTAATGTATCTGCAAACCTAACCAAAAGAACAAATTTGTCAAAATAGCCAGAATATTTTAAAAATTGTGTAATCTTTCTACATAAATGCAAGTACTAGGAAAAGTAGGAGAATGCATATTTGACAATAAAAAATGCAACAGCTTCTGGGGCCCTAAGTGAGCCCCAGACCCAAGCTTACAAACTAATGTGTTTGCAATCTAAACCAAAAGAACAAATAAGACCCTTCATTTTCTCATATTAGGAAATGGAACATTGTATTTGTCAAAATGGCCAGAATATTTCATATTGAAACAGATATTTTGTAATGTACCCACACAAATGTACATTAAAAAATTGAAGAAAAAGTACCAAGAAAAGTGGGAGAATGTATATATTTGATAGTTAAAAATGCAAGAGCTTCCAGGACCGGCCTTAGGGCCCTGGACCCCTCCAATATTGGCTCGCTTCCCTCGCCCAACTCAGCTCTGCTACGTCGGCAAAATCTTGGAAAAAATTTCTGCCCCCCCCCGACCAAATCCTGGATCCGCTACTGTCAACAGGGCAAAAGAGTTAATGGTTAAATTGTTGACTCCATGAAAACGAAGATGTATAAGTTATTATATCAAAAACACTGACATTGTGTGTGCTTCTGAGGCATTGACTGCAAGTTCCTTGCAATGGAAGTCCTTGGTTGACAAGTAATATGGAAGAAATACCTTGCTCCCATTTTAGACTGAGTGACTCACGAACGGTTAGTACTTTGATGTGCTTTTATTGGCAATAAAATTGTTGGTTTATCCTCATCGGGAAAGAGTACAATTACAGCATTACCAAATGTAGGCTACGTTTATCAAATAATTACCATTTTGCATGAGAGGATCAGAGACCAAATTCTTCACAGGTACAATGTACATGGGACACGTGTGACGACAATCCTTGGTATATTTCTCGCTGTGAAGAGATTGAGAACATTGCCAGACTAATCTCTACCTCCCCCCTCGAAAGCAAAACTAATCTGATATTTGTTGCTTGACAAAGAATATCATTTAGAGTGAACTAAAAACAGAAAGGCTACAACGATCTTTGTTCTTATCTAAATGGCACGTAGTGCCAACTTTTTGCTTCCTCTGAAACTTTTGATCTCATACAATCATAGCTGAATCTAGGTTAAGTTGCTATCCAGAATAATTTTACTGCATTTGACAGTTCAGCATAATTGCCAATTACAATATTCTTTGCCCGAGAATCTAAAAGTATAAAATGCACGTCATTTCAAGCCTCAAACATGAACAACCAACCGAGTTCACTGTGGAAATCCTCAGGTGTATATACAAATTAATCCTATGAAATAGAAGCCGTTACTTCAAAACAAACAGTTGAAATGTCCAAGTTTCAGGTTAAAGAGTAATTTAACGACGTTTCTTCAACATCCTTACATGTAAGCAGCCTAGAGAATACGTAACAATTCACGTTGACCTCTGAACATAAAGAGTGCCATTAACTGCTGATTGCTTCCTCTAAACTGTCACCAAGCTGGTCTTAATCAGGTATTAATTGGACACATTTAGAGCTATTGTCACTTGAATTTCCTTGCTACTCGATATCACAGGAAATTATATCAAAGGATAATATCTCAAGCAAAGGTATTACAGTCATAACGAGAACCCATCACTTACAAGTTCTCTATGTATTCATTTTAGAAACAAGCTCTCATTTCCAGAACTGATATCCAAATGAATTTTAGTTTTTGTAAGTTCTCAATTTTTGGCTCATTTAACGAAGTAGAAATGAAAAATAACACTAGCAGACAAATTGTCTGCTAGTGTTATTATTGTTGTCACTGTCATCATTCTATGTAGGCAGAGCTCTTAACTGCAGTTTTAAGAGAAAAACTTGTAACTTTGTGGTAAGTTTACTCAATATCCCTTAAAGATGCACATCAGATATTACATAATTACATAGAATAGGTTTTAAGTAGCAATCGTTTTATAATTTTTTCAGTAATCATTTTTTTCCTTCAAACATAACTTCTCAAGGAAATCTGGTACAAATGTAAATAGAATAAGGCCCATTCTTACACCAAATTACAAATTTGCGCAGTACAAAATTAGTTTGACAATTATTTAAGTCTTGATATGATTTTAGACATCTATTTTTAACATTGATTACAGCAAGCATGTCATTGGTATCAAATGTAGTAAATAAACTTATCTTTAAATTCTATTTGTATTTCATGAGATTAAATATTATTTTTGGTAAGTAAACTTTTTAACTTTAAAAACTGAACTTTTCTAATTTAATTTAACACTTCTTAATTTAAGTCAACATTATTGAAATTTTCCTTACAGTTCCTAACTTTTCTAATCCATTCCTAATGTTTCTAATTTATTCCTAACTTTTCTTAATTTTACTTAAAATAATTTTACCTAATTTTTTATGAAGTTAAACTTATATTTAGATTAAAACTGCACATTATCTCAATCTTGTTCTGAAGTACGGAACAAGGCTCATTTTCACAATTCTCATTTTCATGTAATCAGTTGGAGACTGGACATTATCTTAGATATTATCATCAACTGTTATTAAATTAGCTTTTAACCTTTAGATCATGGTTTATTTTCATGAGAGAATTGACAGAATGGGTCTAAATCTTATACTCAGTCTGTAGCTACACGTTATCTTTAATATCTTCATCAATTCTGATTGAATTTGCTTCTCACCTTTACTTAGTTTTTCTTAACCAAAGTAACTCTTTCAGTTTATTGAATTTCTCAGTTTTACTTACAACCAACTTTATGCTGCGGTACAGTGATAAGAAACATTATTCTGATCGATGCACAAAAGTCATAAATAATAAAAATAGATATGAATCTGTCAGTTTCTTCACTACAATTCCTATTTCGAGTCAAACTAGTATTTGAAATAAATAAATGGCCCATTTATTTTCATTTATATTTTAAATATCTACAGCAAAATTTCAATGTATGTATCAAATTCATCATCAATAACAATTTGAATGACATAATAATGTAATAGATGTGGTTAAAAGTTAGTTTAAAATATATATATATCATGTAAGAAGAAGGTCCTCCTGCGTAATCGCAAGAGGCATACCGCCTGCTGCGTAGCCGACCTATCCCCAGGGAATTATGTCACCCCAAAAAAAAATTTTCTGGGGGTACCCCCTGGCCAGGACTGGGTACCCCCCCGCCCCTGCCCCCGGCCAGGACTGGGTACCCCTCTGGCCAGGACTGGGTACCCCCAGCCAGGACTGGGTAACCCCCCTGGCCAGGAATGGGTACCCCCCCCCCCCAGTGCGACAATACTGAGTGTAAATTGTAAACTAGATGTTGAAGTCTGTGGAGGCAGCTACGTTTAACGTAGATTTATCAGTCACACTCTTAGAGCTAATTCACACTGAGCAAGAGCATTGCCAACGCTTGGAAGAAATACTTGAATTCAATTGCACGATTTACACCATGTGATTAATGCTGCTGGAGTTTGCAAAAGGGTCCCAGACCGAACTAAAACAAATGCCGCACACAAGCTTAAAAACGGAACCCCTGTCCAAGGCCCTAATAAGCAGCTAAAACATTACCCCTGCAGGTCAGTGAAGGGTTCCACATCATTCGCTTGGGCAATTTAGCCAATGTCTTTTCATATCTCTGGGAAAGCGGAAACTTTTCGGGGCTTTGAGTAATAAGTTAGCACTGTTACTTCTCTTTAATAAATGCAGTTTTTCCTGGATGCAGGAGTACTCTTCGCATTAATAATTAATTAGCTGTGGAATAAGTATTACCTTGCATTTGGGATATTATGTTAAAGTTGCCCTTTCATAAAAACCAAATCTTGGATTCTTTTAGATTGTTGAAACCACAAAAACAACCAAGTAAGTAACTAGAGAACATCCTACTTAAATAGAAAGCCCATTGTGTAACACGATATGACGAGTTCACTGATCACAGCATCGTCCTGAAACGAAACATTTCGTATATTTGTCACGAGTGTGCGTGTGGAAGCATTAACTGAAAAAAAATCTTAATTTGAATGATGAAGGTTTTACTGTGACGGGTATTGATGAAGGACAATGTTGGCAGAGATTAGAACTGTCTCATGAATCTTTAAATATGAGGGTCAACAAAATATGATCCCATCAATTCCCTGACGTGGCTATTTCACCTTCAAGCCGCAGAGTTATCAAAGTAAAGTGACCATTTAAAACACTTGTTCTATTCATATGTATCAAAACAATCGAGTTTTCCCTAAAGTAGATCATTCTGCCAACATTGCCAGAATTGTATTAAATGATTTATTGTTGGATCAGTTGTTGAATTAAAATTTTGTTAAAGATTTGCCAAAGATTTAGCAAAGATTTGACAAGGTTTTGACAAAATAATATTAAACAAATGTTAAATATTTATCAAATATTTGGCAAAGTTTTATTTAACCATAAATGATCTCTTGCCTGTTTTACCAGGCAATGAGCAAGATCTTGCTCATGGAAACATAGTCAGCACTTACTTGTTTTACCAAGTGTGCAAAGTGCATGACACTGTCTGTTTCAGAGACCAGTATTCTAATGCAGAGAAGTCATGATACCTTAGCTTCAGACATTTCTGCCTAAAACTGGTGTCTCAATCAAATTTTTGTCAAAATTTTGACAAAGATTTGGTAATGATTTAGTTGCCATCCAAGACACCAGTTTTAGGCAGAAATGTCCGAAGTTAAGTTGTCATGACTTCTCTACATACATAATGCACACACCATACCTTCATGACATCTGCACTGCTTCATTTAGAAGCTGCACCTAATAGGAATGTTAGCCAAAATAGATTATTAATATAATTAAATATAATCATTAATAGTTAAACTTGCCAGTGATGCAGACAATTCCAGATGGCAGTGCAGCTGCATCCAGCTCTAAAAATGTCACAGCTTCACCCAGCTTCACTACATCTGCACTGTTACATTGGCTGAATCAATTCAGCCCTAGATTCAGAATTCAGCAGGCTGGCAGCAGCTCCTATAAAAGGAACTGTCTGCCATCACTGGGCATGCTCTGTGAACCAGCTTCAATAAAATAATCTTCAGGCAACAAATATGATTTTTGTTTGATTCTGATTCTGTTTTCCCTTGAGAGGGAAACCCACATCTAACAATATAATACAGTCTAATGTTTTCAAAATGAAGGAATTTTCATCCAATTAGATGAATTAGATAAATCGGACAAAATTAATCATGCATGAATTTGGATTGATTTGCAGTCTCATACAAGTATGGGAAACACTTTAGTGTAGTGGTTAGAGTGGCTGACTGCTATGCAAGCAACCTGGGTTCAATACCTGGTCAAGTCGATTTTTTCAAGAAATTTATTTTCTTGAATTCATCTAATTAGATAAGAATTACGGAAAAACTCGAATGAATTATCTACCTATCCATGAATCCAGCATAAACATTATTCTTAACTGTAAGGACTTGTTTTTTTTTTCACACATTCAAATTTACCGTTATTGGTGGCTCGTTAGAGTGACCTTCGTGGTTGATTGACGGTTTTTACCCCGAAATTTTGGGCCTGTGGTGGGGACCTACGAAGGCCTTTTGTGGCTCAGTGACTATACATGGGATGATGGCTCTATTTGCAGGTGGTGGGGACATCTAACCACTATATGTTGTAATCAAACTTTTTATGACCTAGTGTGGTGGACCCAAAAACCTAGTTTATTATTGCCTTTGCACCCTTCACATCCCTTCACACCCTCACACCAACCTTCACACCCTTGCACCAACCTTCAGACCCTTCGCACCCCAGAAAGACTATAAATAGTGATGCAATGTAACATCTGGTGCAAAGGGGTGTGAAGGGTGCAAGGGGTGAGAAGGGTGCAAGGGGTGAGTAGGTTGGGGTGCGAAGGGTGCAGGCCACCTGCATGTGAAACTTTCATTGCCTGATATTTGAGTGATTTTATTTGTTGTTTTACAAGCACTGCATGTCCCCAAGCTCCCAGTTCAATCAACCATGACTGGATTAATCAAGTGCAACCAAACAAACATTTCTGGCAACACTGACCACCTGGCAAGATGGCGACCCCCATATACAACAGTGATTTTATATAGTGCAACAATACGAATACTATACAGAATGTTGGATCCAATGGAAATGCTTATCACAGTCACATGACTTCCGGTGATGATTCTCCAATGATTGCCTGATGATTTATGACAATTAACAGTGGCTCAAGGGGGTAGTATCCTGACCATTAAATGACTATTTACAAATGGTTTGCATATTTGCTGACTATTGACTGACCATTAACAGACTATTGACAATGGCTCAAGTAGATCTGAGTAGCCTTCAGTGAGCTTTGGAACCACAACAATGGTCTGCCTATTTGCTGACTGTTGACTGATGATTAACTGACGATTAACTGACTATTGACAATGGATCAAGTGGATCTGAGCGGCCTTCAGTGAGCTTTGGTACCACCACAATGGTCTGCCTATTTGCTGACTATTGACTGATGATTAACTGACCATTAACTGACTATTGATAATGGTTCAAGTGGATCTAAGTAGCCTTCAGTGAGGTTTGGAACCACAACAATGGTCTGCCTATTTGCTGACTATTGACTGATGATTAACTGACCATTAACTGACTATTGACAAGAAACCATTGATGTGTACATTATGAATAAAACCAAAAGGTGAATAAGTTTAAAAATACTGTAATATTAAAGGATAAAATTTTTTTGAAAATGATTCTCAAATGTTCAGTTTAGGTTAGAAATGATGTTTAAAAGTAATTGTAAGCAAAAGAAATTAACAATTTTGACTTTCAGCCACTTTTTAGTCATTTTCACCCCAAACCCCCTGATTTCACACAGGTTAAACATCAGTAAAAAAATTATTAAAGGATAGATCCACTTAAACTAAATTGCAATCACCTCTAGACACCCACAAGTAAGTGCCAAAACAAAAAACTGGGATCAAATCTGATAAAATTAAAGTTTTTAACAGACTGGTGTGGTGGTACTAAAGCTCACTGAAGGCTACCACTTGAACCATTGTAAATAGTCAGTTAATGGTCAGTTAATCATCAGTCAATAGTCAGCAAATAGGCAGACCATTGTGGTGGTTCCAAAGCTCACTGAATGCTGCTCAGATCCACTTGAACCATTATCAATAGTCAGTTAATGGTCAGTTAATCATCAGTCAATAGTCAGCACTGGTGTGGTGGTACCAAAGCTCACTGAAGGCTGCTCAGATCCACTTGAACCTTTATCAATAGTCAGTTAATGGTGAGTCAATAGTCAGCACTGGTAATTTCGTTCTGTATAAATTTCAAAATAAAATACAATATTTTCTTTCAATGCAAGTCAAATTTGTTTAATTTACTATGCAACCACATGCATGTTGTGTAATGTGCAATATTCTGTCCTATATTCTCATTGACTGTCCCTAATGCCCCCCAGATTCTCTACAACATCATCTTTTAGTGCACAGAATATAGAGTGGAATTAGGCACAATTGGTGAGAATTTGGGACAGAATATTGGACATTACAAATAATACATGATACAAGATAGTATGTCAAATGAAACAGGTTTAAGCTATTTAGAGAAAATAATGTATTTGAGTTTCTATTTCTGAAATTTACACAAAACAAAATTACATTTTTTGTCCCTAATTGTCGTCAAAATTGTACTTATTCTCTCTAACTCATAACTCAGACTTGTAACTCAGTCTCTTCCAGACAGGATCCACAAAATATGACTGTGATTCTCTAATAGTTTTTAGTCATGCTGCCTCACGAGCGGAGTGACTTACCTGGTCACTGTGGTGTCTGTAGGCCTGTAGGCTTGTTAGTTTGTTAGACACACTAACAGAAAAATCAACAACCTACTCACCTACATAAGGGATTTTTTTGACAGCAGATTTGGCTTGACCAAAGTTCAGGAACCTCCTGCCCCCCGACAGAATCAATTTACCTACCCACTGATTTCAACCATTTTTAGGTGGTTTAAGTTTACACTTACACTTAAACTTAAACCAACTTATACTGTAGCGCATGAGAATTTCTAATTGGCAATTTGGGACACTTCCCATTGGAATTTTTTTTGTCAAATGTAGACACAAGACACCTTATGACATCTCCTGGGACACTTTTTGGTCAATTTTGGCATATGTCAATTTTTGGCGACTCCAGGGCCATTCGAGTACTTTTGTCAAAATGGGGTGCCTTCAGAAAAT
>JBCAUG010037108.1:0-10029 GCA_038406175.1 Haplosyllis leylae | reverse complement strand
AGCTCAGTGGAGGCATTGCCCCCTGAGAATACTGTGCTCAAATATGGCTTAAAATGTGTGCTCAATGTTTGTGTGTGATATTCTATGTTCCTGAACCTGTAACTGGGTTGTGGGAGAAATGGCAATAAAGAGATTGAAAGTTAAAGATATTGTTGTGGCTTATTCAGGGCACTGCTGGTCACAAAAAGATCCAGACCTTGTGTAGCCTGTGACACTACTGATTAACTTAGATAAATGAATGTAATAGTACTAACATGATATATTACACAATATCAAAATGTCAGTAACTCTCCAAAATGCACTGTAATACTATTTATATATATTGTTCAATTTTTCAGAGGACACAAGTCATTTTTGTGGAAATAGACGAACCCACAAAAGTTTTCAAAAATAATTAAGTACTCTAGAAATATTTAATGCGTTAGTTATTCAAAAAAAAAAATATTTCAATTTTTTTAAACAACTAAACCCAGCCATCCCAATTGCAATAAATGACCACCAAACTCACGTTTGTAACAATATGTGTTTGTTGCTTGAGACAAAGTCATAAGTCTAGAATTAGATGAACCCTTAAAAAGGTTTTAAAATAGTTACAGATACCTCTGCTTTATTCATGGGTACTTGGCTGATGCCTCAGACAGAATTTATTTATTGCACAAGGTGGATTCGGAGTTTCAAGTGACTAATTGTGCATTGTGTACTTGTAAGTGACCATGAAATTTATAGTAGCTTTAAATAGGCCATTCAGGTGTATCATCTGTATTTGAGCTCATCTTGTTTTTGTTGTGTGACAGGGGACATCTTCAAAATATTGCTTGTGCAGACAGTGGCCTTTCTGTAAAATACTTGTGGAATTGGCTTCCTCTCTGCCAGAAATTCAAAAAGTAAATGCCAAATGACTAGTTTTATGAATATTGTGTGTGATAATAGGTGACATTGTCAAGAACTGAAGATTTTGCAAGAAATCACATGACAGCCAATTGTGATTTACTCCCTTCATGTCAGAAATAATCTTTGGTAAAGAAGAACACAGTAGTATTTTAATTGTTGAAACACCTTTGAAAACTTTATTTTGGAATGTGAATCATCAATAATTAATTCCCCTTTAGTGGGGGTGACTACTTTATTTGTTTACATTTTGACTCAAAGTGACCAGGTTTCTGGATGACTAGAATGTCGACCCCTGTCTTGGAACCAGTCACTACAAATTTAAGTGACTGTATCAGGCAAGTGATTAGACATGTAACCATAAACCACATTCATATTCAAGAGACTGGTCCATCTCTCATTGTAAGATGCACATTTCAACAAATAACACAGCTGGAAAAAATTTCTACATACTATGTACATGCTCAGTAAAATGTAAACATGACATATCTTGTCAATGCAAAGTCTGAATCTCTGGTGTGGTGCAGTTAAGAAGTTAAGAGATCAGCTGGTTTGTCTAAAGAGATGGTGCACCAATATCAGAACTGAGTGTGATTTCTCACATGATCGCCTATTTTTGTTCTTTGGAAAATGGCCAGAGGAATAAAACAAAAAATTACTGAAATAATTGTCTTTGTATGAAGAGTTAATACATTTTCTAGATTAAAAATATGTCTGTTTGTTTAATTAGATGTTGATTGTAAGTCTGTGGTCGTGAAACACAATTTACAAAGTATGCCCTGGGTTTTGAAGCAGCAGTGGTATGCTTTTGTTGCCAGCACATCTATCTTCCCAGATTAACCTTCGACTGCCACAAAAACATGGAAAAGCATAAATGACCACCCCTTTCTTGACAGAATGCTGTTGTATCTGACTGCAGAAGGAGTGAAGTTCTGTTCAAATCTATGGAATTCAAATAGAAGACATTCGGGTTTTTTTTAAAATAAATTTTAGACCAATTGGACCAATTCATATAATCATTATTTCTGCATTTATGGTTAGGTCACTATTATCTTTTACATTATGATAGTGAGGTTACTCATTTATGGACAGGTGTTTATTAATGTCATCCAACTTTTCAGACTTATTGCAATATAATTTATAGTGATGTCTAAATTGATAGTCAGGGCAATTTGATAGTTAGTATCAGTGGGATAGTGAGGTAACTATATAAACACTTAGATCAATTGGCCCAATTCATCTAAAATGCATTTTGAAAAAACCTGATTGTTTTGTTATCCAGGGGGATCAGCGTGGCAGAAAGCATACCAACGAAAAATTGTGTGAGAAGTTGATTACCATTGGCTTTAATGGGTGATACAAGAAGAGGAAAAGGTCTGATTTAAATTCATCGACATCCATCTGATTGAAAGGCATCACTAAGACTTGTTTAATGGATTTTGTTCAGGGGAACTAAATCTTTCATGTGATGCATTTATTTTTTGATATTACTCATTTATAGTGAAGATGTGAGTAAAAATTTATTGCAGATTAGGCTAGTCAAAGACAATTAAACTTAAATCAATTTTAGTCAATTTGAATTAAGTTTATTAAATATTAATGAAGTTGAATGAGGTATATCACCGTTCATCTGCACTCATTTCAGCTACTTTGCATTCTGTTTATATTATGTGATCTGCCACGCTGAATCCCTCTGGTTATTGTAACAAGGTGCCAGATGAAATTAGCAGTACTGTCAACCTTTAATTAAACAAATGGATATGTTTTGTTACATAAAATATACATTAAACAATTAGACATGTCTCGTTATAAATATAAAATTTGTTGGACAATATCTCAGAAGCAAAACATATTGCTGCTATTGAATAGCCATTAATAATGATTACGCTAACGCTTCAGGTATATGTAAATTATAATTAACTTGCAGTAAAATTCTGTTTTCTTCTTCTGGTTTTTAAAAAAAAATTGACGATACAGCCTCTTCTTGTCAGGCCACTGATAGCCTTGCTGTATGCTTTGTTGCCTGCATACAATTAATTCCTCAGATTCACCACTTTTGTGACACCTGCTAATCTGTTGATACCCAATATTTTGGAGTACATAAGACCTTTTTCTGGGCCATTGATACTCCTGGTTTGGACTTCTGGTGATGGCTCTCTTGGATTTCAAATATATGGTGGATCCATTGCTCACTTACTTTGTAGTGAAATGGACTCCACAGATTTGTCTCTGCTGATATTTTGATTACCGCCTGAGCCTTTTTGACCCACGTACTTGAGTGATGCAATACATCTGTGGGATTCAAACTCAGGATTGAATGAAAGATACAACACAATGACAAGAACTATTCCGGCTCAACTACTTTAAGTAACATTCGGTTGAGCTTCTCTTGAGGTCAAAGACGAGTTTTTGTTCCATTCATGAAATTAAGAATTATATCCCTTCCTTGAGACACTTAAAACAATAACGTGACTGCCTATTAATAATTTGAGGATTCATCTTGTTTGGGAATAAATCAGGAGAGTTTCGTTGTTGGTCATTTTCCATTGCTTCAGACTAGATTCAAGGCAAGTGAAGTTTACACCCCAAAGAAACAATTAACTTTATCAGTCTAGCTATCGTCTGAAACCACAGATAACATCGACCATGCATTAAAAAACATCAAGACAAGTTTTCAAAACGGAGAAAAACATTGCGTCTACTCGTAAACAAGATGAGAAGTTTGCATTAACTTCAAACCAATCAGCTACTGAGAAAACTTACTCCTGTTGTCCAACCAGTGTCAATCAGACTGAGGGTAGAGCTTTAACGTGTCTTGAATTAAGAAAACTTTTCATTCAGAACGCAATAAAATCATTCCAAATTTCATTCCAGATTTTGGAAAAGGTGGAGAATTTCATCAACTAATTTTCATGAATTAACCCCAGTAGAGTCAGCAGGAAAAAAAGCAATTGGCTGCAGTAGGGATAGAACCCAATACGTCTTGTCTTCTCCTTAGATGCCTTGCCAGCTCCACTGAGTTGACATTTCGTTTTTAGTCTGAATCTTTGTGATCTTTATAAATTCATGCTGTATTGACACTGGAAATGATATAAGTCCAAAAAGTGAAGTGACACGATAATGTTCTGTTTGGAAATCTCCTACATAACACACGTGTGGTTATCATAGTTGGACAAGCAGAGTAAGAAGTCCTGGGTTCTATTCCTACTAGAGACAGTTTCTTTACATAATTTATTTTACTATTATCTATCTATGCCTGTTGGCAACATTACCAACTTTGTATAATTCAGAGAAGCCTCAAATCACTAACACGTTACCAATTTTGTATAATTCAGAGAAACCTCAAATCACTAACAAAACACGAAATAACATAAACTTTGAGACTTTTAATCAGATGTCTGATAACAACATACAATGTGCAAACATATGTTGTGTTATGTACCTCGACTTGTGCTGAAATGATTAGTGAAAAACATAGTAACATCACCGTATATAAATCTGGGAGAGGTGCCCACTGTCCTAACCATAGCAGCACTGCTAGAGGTGAAGTTGGTGATAAACCCTTAAAGACACAGTCAGTCTGAAGAAGAGGCAAGTTCTTGGAACATCAGAAGATGAACATATTCTTCATTTTACAAATACTGTTTCCTAATACAGTCATTTTAAAACAAAGAAACATACAAAATATTTTGTTTATAGATTTGAGTGTTTTTCTGTTTTCAAGGGGTAATTTTTGAAAACAATGTCTCTAGTAATTACATAAATTTTTCACATTAGTAATCCAACTGAATTTATAAACTACACAAATTAACTACTGGTCACTTAATATATATGTATATAGGCCATTTTATGCTAATTAATTATAATTACACCAATGAAGTCAATGTTTTTGCTATAGCAATAAAATAATGATGAAAAAGTGTAAAGTTCATATATTCCAGAACACAGAAGCAGAAATTGAAAATAATGTATATCCTTATCGCCCTCTGTACATTGCTGGGAACACTGGAAGTTGCCACATGTCTTATTGACACCAGCAACTACATGTTATTACTTGATCTAAGAAAGGGAAATGCTACCTTCTGGGATGCAAAATGCACAGGTGAGCTTAGTTGAGCCTTCTAAAGAAATGTTTGTAGTTCCAGTGGGTCCATAGTGGTGTCTCTACTGGTTGAGGTGAACTTTAAAATGTTCAAACACTTATAAAGCTGTTGTCAACCAAATGAATTTGAATTTCACTTCATCAGATCTAGGTACTAGCTGGACAAGAGCAGTTGTGGGGACAGAGCAAGAAGCTTATGTTTTGGATGATCTTGCGAGAAATGATCGTGGTACCTACTTGATTGGAGGTTCAACAATCAGAAGAATTGGCAGGCAAATGAAATGGATGCACTACAGAACCGACACCAGAGGTATCAGCAAAATGAAACCAAATAAGTACAATTGACTCAAAAAAGATTCTGTAATCCTGCCTCACAGTTAAGATAATCTTTCTTGGAAATACTTCAAATACTGTCAAGCTTTAAACCCTGTTTTTAACCCTGAATGTTTAGAACTATACTTGTTATGATTATTAGTATTTTTTTATTTTTAAGGAAGACACGTTGTGTATGTGGAATTGGGTTCCATGAGTGAACCCAAACCACATCAAGCTTTACCCGCCAAAGAATTTTCCAGAGTTGTTTGCGAAAGGCCTCAAAGTAAGTGTCTCAAGCTATATCAATCCTTTCAAAAACTATACCATAAAGTCTTTATTAATTCCAAAGAAGACAAATTCTGAAAACTAGGAGAATGCTGTACAGTCATGGGATTATTTTGTAGGTGTTGATTGCACTGACCCTGAAATTGCATCTACCACAAGCAGATACATTAAACTTACAGTTGGCACTGGAAATGATGCAAGGACATATGACCAGTGTGCTGCCGCTTGTTCTGGTTAGTTGATTTTGATTGCTATTTATTGATCTTGCAGTCTAAAACCATGCATTCAAATACATGACATGTCATAAGAATCACAACACTTTGAAGTATGATATTTTTGCTTCTTAAGTAAGAAATCTTCATTGCTGGGGAGATAGTTTGGTGTTTAGTGAATTATACTTCCAAAACAGCAGGCATTAGATCCTTTTCACAGACTACATTCTATTTCTCAGCAATTAATGGTGGTGTATGGGAGCCTGCAGTTATAGATTCACAACGAGAATATGATTTTCTCATGGAAGCCCAAAAATCTTTATGTAACAGTGATTCCTATTGGATGGGTGGTTCTACTGACATGGCTCTGGAGACAACAATAGCATTCTCTGGTTACAATGACAATAACTTAGGTAAATTAGACAGCTGTTGATAGATTTCACAAAATACCGTTGTATTTCTGTGAATAATAGTGTTTTGATTTGATGAGAAAAGAATTTAATTAGGTCGTTTTTTGTTTGAAATTTTGTTTAAGAAAAAATATTACTGTAAACGTTTGGAACACAATAAAATTACAGTAAGATGGCTTTTGCTACCATTGCTGAAATTAGATTTATATCATCAACAATGGACAAAAAAGCTTACTTTTGTTTTCTGGTAACGACTTAGACATAATAAGGCACCTCATTATTACTAATCGAGTTTTCCCTGAATGGTGCATTTAGTAAATTTGTTAAATTAGTTAAATGCAATTCTAACTGGTGGTAGTCAATAATTATAATCAATCCAAATGGGCAATGGAAAATTCACTACGACTAGTTCTTTTAGCATTTATTACTAGCCATAGTAAATTTACCATTGCCCATTTGGAATGATTATCATTATTGACTACCACCAGTTTGAATTACATTTAACTAATTTGGCAGATTTGTTAAAGGACCCAAGCTACAATTAAGGGAAAACTCAATTAACCTCATCCATCACAGGATCCCCTATGTAAATCAAAAGTTTTAAAAAGTTAGCACTGCCCCATCACTGCATTGGCTGTTTTTGCCTACATGCAAATGCTGCTACAAAATGTCTTTGTGGCCCTACACAAAGGTAAAACACCTCAATATTTCTTTGTTGATTACCCAATAGCCAAAAAAGCTCAAAGTAGTCAAAGAACCTACAAAGTGGTAAATTATTTTCAGGAGCTAATGGTGTAATGGTTTCAACCTACAGGGTGATACAGGATGCAGATCATGAAGCAATAGAGTTAAATGATAAAAATACCTTCAATCTTATGGCACAGAATCATTCACATGCTCTGAAGGGAATTTTGTGTGAACAAAGTATTTAACTAATTAAGTTTCTTTTTTCAATTATTAACTTATTAACTTTTCAAGTGTACCTTTCCTATATCTCCTGTTTTCATTGGTTCAGAATACGTTTAGTGATAATATCAGTCTCTACTACTTTCTACAGAATATCTATGTACTAGATCCTAATGTAACAAACTATGTGAGCCCAAATTTATTTAATGTCAAGTTTACTACAAGGTCATATGACTCTATTGGTCAATGCCTCCTCACATTAGTGGTCATTAGCTGATCCTTTAAGGACATCCATCCACAAAAGGCACCACATTGTGTCATCACTATTATATAAACTAATCAACAACTACTTATCTTCTAATATGTAAATTAAACAGTTCCTCATTGCAACAAAAAATTACACAACAACAAATTTTTAATATTTTCTATCTAGTAATTTAAAGATAGGATAAGACACCATTATTTTGGAATCATGTCTTTCAAGCTCCTGGAAGAAAATATTGCCTGTGCTTCTTATTGTGTGTACTTAAATGTGTAATCTTTTTCTGCAGTAAAAGATACAGTTGCTGCAAATGAATTTGCCTCAGCTACCAGTAGCTACCTAAAATGGTATGGAAATGCAGACACTTTCCTTAACCTTACTACCAAATGTACTGGTGAGTTTGTTTCATGTACAGGTTGTAGACTCAAGGGAAGAGGGTTACTTGTTGGGACCAGAAGGATGTGTTCATGTGTACAAAATTTCTAGTATTAGAATTTGCTACTGCAATTACAATTAAATCTGGATCAAGTATATGTTTAATGTCACAGACTTCATATGTTGAAAAAAAATAATGGTATGATGTGCTATTTAAAAGTTGTTGTAAAGTTCATTTTGTGCTCATTCACTCAGTTATTCAGAATTAAAAATGTGAAATGTGCAGCAGCTACAATTATCTTTAATAATTCATTCCTATTAATCTCTTCAGCATTATCCTTATGTATTTCTCAGAAATGGGCCCTGGCTGGGAACCTGCAAAAATAGAAAGTAAACAGGAATTTCATTTCATTGAAGAGAATCTGAGATATGAACAAAATAATGATTACTTCATTGGAGGATCCATTTTTGATGATATGCTTTTCGATCTTTTCCCATTTTGGGGTCACCTTCCCATGAGATTTACAAGTTACAGTCCCAGGACATCTGGTAAAATTTTCCAAGTATTTAAACAATATGTATGATGTAAATTAATCTATAGTTGGGGAAATGAAATGGACAAAGATTGTCATTGTTTAAGCTCTTTTTCAGCAAGACCACTCTTTTTATCTTGGGAAACTGCTCAAGACGATTCAGATGTAGTACACCTTACCTTTGTGGAAACTCTTGCAAGTACAAACAAAAATAGAATTCTGTGTGAGAAAAGTGAGTATAGAAACAAATCTGGTATTCTGAGTGAAAGAGGGTTATCATAGAACCAAATCTGGCATGTCTGTGTGAGAAGGGTGAGTATGGAAACATATCTGGTTTTCTGAGTGAAAGGGGTGATCATAGATCCAAATTTTACATTCTATGTGAGAATGACCCAATCTGGTATTCTATGGGAGAAGGGTGAGTATGAAACTGAGAACTTATCTGGCATGCTGTTTAAGATGAGTCAGCATGCAACCACACATAGCATTCTATCTTAGATGACTAAGTATAAAATCAAGTTTGATCATTCTGTGTTGGTCTGGTTGTGATTCATATGTTTTTAATCATGAATCAATTTACTTTAGTGTAGGCACACGGCTACCCTAGTGCTAACAATATCAATTGATAACTTTCAGATCTTTCAGTTAAGGCATGAAACAGGTCCTTTTGCATTTCCTTGATAACATTCATATCCATTAAAACCATAGATCTAGAGGTAGTCCCAAACTCAGTGGGGGTGTGGTCTTGTCATTTGTAAGAATGTAGATGTAATTCATTTGATGAAAGCAGAAGCAAAACAGATGCGACATATAAAGCAAATTAGTTATTTTTTATAATAGCCATGTGGCCATGGTATTGATATCCATAGCAGATATCATCAAATGTCCAGTAAATACCTTTTTAATTAATTATAAAGAGACAAGTACAGTGTTCAGGGATCCAGATGTACTACAATTGTTTATTTCAATAAATAATTCTGTTCTTATTGCAGATAAAGTCCCAACAGGTCGCTAGTAATATTGAATATGCCTCAGAATGATACCACATGTAAGTTTTCTTACAAAAAAATGTATAAGAATCAAAAGTGTAAGTGCTTAGATGTAGACATAGTGATACCTTTCAGAAAATAAAGTCAACTCTATTTTATGTTCAACTGGAAATATTTTGTATCTATTGCAGGATATCCTCCTGCATATATTTCTAGATGTCTATCATGTGGCTGATAGGATACAATACTTTGCTTCATGCATTGTTAGACTCATAATTTAAAATTTACAAATATCTGTAAATATATTCAGAACAGTTTTATTCTTCTTCATGTATTCATTATATTTAGAGTAATCAATTCCTTAACTTACAAGTTTATTGGATGGAAAAATTCTTATTTGAAGTAATTATTTAAAAGACATTACAGGGGATAAGGTGTTTATGTGTACTGTTTATTCTTATTTCTGCAATAAAAAATACAAAAAAAATCTTTTCTGCTGCATTGAATTTCTTTTTGCTAAAACGATCCAGATAATGCCATTATTTGGTATTGGTCTGTTTCTTTAATTTTTTTCTGTTTATTTCCTGAATTTTTAAACAGGATTTTTGATAAATTTTACTTAAGGATCTTTCTTCCCTAAAGTAACTGTCATTTATTACAATTTTTTGGTACTACTGTCATAGTGTGAATTAAAATGGCAAATACTGTTTCTGGCAAAACTTCTCTCTATTTTTCTTTTATACTGTAACCAT
>JBCAUG010037097.1:0-10030 GCA_038406175.1 Haplosyllis leylae | reverse complement strand
ATTGTTGTATTGTTTTTTATAAATAAATGTAAAAATGAAATATATGAAAATAGAAATTTATGTACAAATTATCAACTTTCTTTTTGTTTCTGTTTAAACCTTAAATGTACTTCGAAATAGTCTGTGTCAACACTATGTAGTTTTTACATCTAGCATAATCCCGGCTATCTGCTCTAGGATCTTCGAATCAAATAAATTTACAGTAACAGGGATAATTAAAAAAATTTTTTGTATCAACTCAAATAGCATCCTGCGTTCTCTTCAGGTACCTTTTAGTACTTAATACTAGTGTGTCATACACAAGGAAAAAAGGCTAACTGGTGAAGCTCGAAGAACATAATGTGTATTTTTGTTTGAACCTATCATGATAGTACGTCTGATGACGTTCACTCATATCATGGTTACATCAGAACATATTATATACATATGTTTGCACCCATCATGTTGCAAGCATTCTAGGCTTACTGTTTAAACCTATCACGCCACATGTCATCACGGTTACATGTTATATCAAATACAACTCATGTACATTTAAGCTTATCATGGCACTGAACCTAGTAATTTTCGATTAAACCTATCACAGCCTTATTTTGCTATTACATGGCATTCTACCCATGCCATGTTTATACCTATCACTGCATGAATTTATCGTTTTCCACTTACTTATCACGCATTCAATTTTCATACAGGTTACACTACCGTCTGTGTTTTTAAACATGATAGTGTCGCTAACATCTGATAACATGTCCAGACTTACTTCACATAGTCACAAAAGAATAGCATAACTGGATAAATATACAAAAATGTGCGTTTATATTCCCTCAGATGTACTTAATTAATTTCTCTGTTTAGGCCTTAAATGCACAAGGAAAAATAATATATTATGGTTTTTCCTTAAACTAGATCCCGGCTGACTGTTCCAGAGTACTTGAATTTATTTTACTGAAACATAACATCTTATTGAAAGTGGCTTAACTGAGCTAATCGTCCTGTACTTCCTTCAGGTAATTTTTACATATCAGTAAATAAGCATGAAGTATCAACTGAAAAGATTCGAAAAGAATCATATTTCCTGGTACTGTTTCAATCCACCACGATGGTTGACACAATAATGTTTGTTGCCAGCATGGTTAATGTAGTACCTTCTATATACAAATGTTTAGACCTATCACGCACCTTTAGTTTAGTACCCCAGTCAATATTTCCGTTTTCACCTATCACAACATTTTTTTATTATACATAACATTTTACCACATTTTCGTTTGAGCCCATCACAGCATGATTTGTAGACGTCCGAATGACTTTGGACATTTTATGGTATTGGACTACATACTCAAGATAGCATAAATAGATAAATGCAATGTGTAAATTAAAAGATATTCAACTTACATAGACAGTCTATCATAGTGAGAGCCTAATACACAAGTGTAGTCCATGCATCACAGTCCAGTCAAGTACTTGATCGTTTCGACCTATAATGTCAGTTCAGTTCCTGGTCTTCTTGCAAACTTCAGATGCCACATGTCTCAGCATTTGAGTATGGTGTTTAAACGATTGTCCACAGTTTTTACACTTATACCTCTCCTGTGCCGAGTGAGTATATCTGTGCACACGCATATTACGGGGATCCAATGTTATGTATTCGCACTCGTAGCAATGATATACTATTCCATCATGCACCTTTCTGTGCTTGGTTAGGTCACTTTTTGCAAAAAACCAGCGATTGCAAGTTATGCATTGATGGCCCAAATGACATCTGTGAAAGGCGGTGATACGTAAGAGCACTCTCAAAAGGAAAGCTTTCACCACACGTTCTGCATGGATACTTGTGCAAATAGCTGTGACGGTGAAGCGAAGATGGGTTTGTAAAAACAGCTGTGCAATCCAGACATTTGATAGGCGGATGTGACTCTTTATAGTGTTTATTTGCATCTGCCTGCGTATCCGTTGAGTGTTTGCAAATCTTGCACGTGAACTTCCTTTTCCTTTTCCTCTTTTTAAGGATATAGTGTTTTGTGTCAAGATTAGTGCTTTTCTCATCAGGAGCTCTGTTTTCATCTCGTCGTTTTCTGTCAGCTTCAATCATTTCTAATGTTGGTCTTGAGATTAAGCTCCACCTTTTTCTCGGTCTTTTAGGTGTGTTAACCACAGCAGGTTCTTTCTTTACAGAGGGGGTGCTGATTTCTCTTGTGTTGCTATCTTTGATATTCAGGTCTTGTAGTCTGGGAGTACTCAAGCCACTCGAACTGCTCAGACTGTCATTACTGTCCGCATCTTCCTTAACATTTTTATTTTCGTCCTGTTCACCTTCTGTTCTTTTTCCTTTGTGTTTTGCAATCTGTTGTTGAGCCCATATCCATTCCAAGGACGGTCCCTTTAATGAGTTTAGTGGCTTCCATTTTTTCAGTTTTATGTCAAAGTCACTGTCCAAGTTACTATCATTATAACTCACTGTTTTTAGTACTGTTCTGTGTGGACAGTCTCTGGCTGTATTTGTTTTAAGTTTTCTTTTTCGTAGTGTGTATCCAGCTATCTTATGATCACTTTCTTCCATTACTTAATCCTTGATTTCATCTCCACTAGTGTTTCCTACATCACTAAGGCTAGAATATGGGTCTATTTCATCCCATTTTGGTGCATGACCAGAAAGGAAATATATATTGTCCTTGGTCATATTTTTGACATGTACCATCCATTTCTTCTTTTTTGCGTCTTCTTTCCAAAAATTTTGTAGCACTATGTCTGTTTGTCTGTCTAATTCTGTATTCTGTCATTGTTCCTCTTCTATGGTGGTAAGTTGCAGAGCTGTTGATGTTGATGTTGTGGAGATTTTCAGGCGTCCTATGACTGACTCATACCACCATGATCTAGGAATAGTACTGGTGCTGGAAGTATGGTTTTCCATTGGTAGTTTAGGATTCTTATCATTGATCATCGTGGATTGATCAGCGTTTATACCTGTCATGCCAGAGTTCAGTAGTGTTTGCACCTATCACATCCAGCTCTGTTGGAGATGTTAGACTTTCACTCTCTGTGTTTACGCCATTCATGTCATGTTCTATGATTGTTCCGTTTTCACTTATCATGTCATTAGCCTCCAATTTGTTATTCATCACCACGGTCTTAGTTCCTTGGTTTACACCCATCACATCCTTTTCAACTTCCAACATATTTGTGTCATTGTTGTTTACACCCATCAAACCAGCATTATCACCTATATTGTTTTCACCTATCATATCATCATCATCTAAGTTCGCATTCATAGTGTTTACACCTATCATGTTAACATTGTCATTATCGTCTAAGTTCGCATTCATAGTGTTTACACCTATCATGTTAACATCACCTGAGTTTGTTCCCATCACATCCACCTTATCCATGTTCTTATTATTTTCTCCTTTCGTGTTATCAATTCTGTTTTCACCTGTCATGTTCGGTTGAGTGGTTGTGTGGTTTTCACTTATCGTGTCATCATCACCCAAGTTTGTTCCCATCACGTCTACCGTATCCGTATCCTGGTCATTTCCGCATTTTGTGCTATCAATTTTGTTTTCACCTGTCATGTCCCAGTGTGTGGTTATCTTGGTATTGATTTTTCCATCCTTGTCATTTTCAACAATCACTTCATTTCCCACATTCTCTCCTTTTAACACATTACCATTCTCCACTAATGTATTCTGGTAAATCACCTGTTTATCCGTGTTGGTATCCTCAGCAAAGATAGACGAGTCATTTCCTGCAATTTCATCACTTCATGATTCTCCGTTTGCACCTATAATGTTCTCACTTTCAGTATATATAGCCTGGATCCACTGCTGGAATCGTACTGCTGTACACACTTGATGAACAATCATCACTTTCTGCATACATTTCGTCAGAATCGTCAAAGTGTAATATCAAGGTCTTGGTCTGTTACGTTATTGGTGGTCATGTCTATCGCTTCTGGCAATGATGAGCTTGACTCGTTTCCTAGCGGATAATATGTCGGGACTGCAGTAACGATAGGCTTTACAGGCAGACTGAAGGGTTTCATACGAAGTTCTCCATACATACACTTGCCTAACAACACTAAATGAACATGACAAATATCATGCAACCTGTCCGCTTCTATTGGAGTGTCCATGCCTATTGTGGACCAACATCTGAGTCCGGTGTATATTATTACATGTCTATGATATGTACGTGCCAATGCGTAAATCATTAGTTTGTCTGCAAACGTGCTTGTTAACTTCATTCTCTTTAACCACGAATCAAGATTTTCAAGGTTCATCCCAAGGTAAATCTGACCAACGGCATTATACAATTTTTTGTCGTGTTCAATCCTATCACAAATATCCACTCTTACCTCGCTGGCCTCTGCATCGTTGAAGGTGCCCAATAGTTCGAAGATTTGGTTGCAGTTTGCAGCACCGTTCTTGTAGCACTTCCGAGTGTCTAACCAATATTCCTTACATAGTTCACTTTTATGAAAGTCTCTGACAGTGATATACTCGGATGGTGACACGTATTGAATCAGATTCGTGTAATTATGACCCAATATTAAGCTGTAAAGTTCAGCTGCCATGGAATTTTCAGTCGCCATGTTCGTGGTTTTGTTTTGGACGGGTACATCAGACCGGTAGACAGTATCTGCCTTGGTTTTTATTTTACCTAGTAGTTCTTTTCACGACGATACAGTTAATTTGTAGTCTGATGTCATGGACGTTAGTAGGTAAGACAACAATGAATGAGGACAAGTTATATGAGTTATGTGAATAGAAATTGATGGATGACTTACAAGGAGAAGCATTGTTTCCACCTTTAATGATCCCAGTATGCCAGGATGAATGTATTATTCCATAGAGCTTCCATTTATTCACAATTGTAAGTGATTACACCCATCATAACAATATTGGTTTGAGTAGGAAATGTTTACACCTGTCATTCAACTGGCGTTACATATAGTTTCTCATTTGTACCTGACATGACCTCAATTGACTTGTTCGTTCAATTGTTTACACCTCTCATGACAACATGTCTACATGCTCTTTACGGTCCACTTGTTTAGACCTATCTCGACATAGATTCATCATGATTTTGGGGATGTTCACACCCATCATGAAGAAAACTGACAATTTTTCACGTGAACTGTTTGAGCCCGTCATGACATAGATTCATCATGATTTTGGGGATGTTTACACCCATCATGAAGAAAACTGACAATTTTCACGTGAACTATTTGAGCCCGTCATGGCATGGACTTAGCATGATTTTGGAAATGTTTTACACACATGATGCTAGGGTTGTCATTTATTCAAGACAAGGCAGTGTTTGAACCTATAATGTATTGTTTAATATATATTTCTTACAATCTTTTGAAAACATACCAATATTTTTTGCATTTTTTATTTCGGATGGGAGTGATTGGTAACTTGAGATTGACTTACAAAAAATACTTTTCGAGTATTCTTTAGTTTTTGCTCTAGGAATATTTGGTACCTCTTTATTTCTTGTTTGGTACTGATGTGTCTTATTTAACATAAGGCCATACTGGTCAGTGGTTGTAGCCTCTATTATAGGAGCTGGGTGTATTTTATTTACCAGCTTGTAAGCAAATTTATTATTTTCCAATGTGATTAATTGATTTACGGTCAATAGTTTCTCATTTTTTATCAATTTCATACATGACTCGTTTAACTTCTCAATGGCCTTGAGGTTTTTCGCAGAGGTCATGTTCCTCCAAATTGCTATACCGTAACTTAAATTACTGTAAAATTGAGCATAGTAAAGCACTTTTTTGCATGGTTCAAAAGGTGATTCTTTGACATGCCTAGCAAATTCTTCTTATTACTTAATTTTGTCATTAATTTAGTGACATGGAAATTCCATGATAAGTTTCGGTCTATGTGTATGCCCAAGAATTTAGTATTTTCCACAATCCTAATGGAGCCCTCTCCTAGGTTTATTTTCTCAATTTTCGAGTTGTGGTTTTTGGCATGAAAAACTATACCAACTGATTTGTTCATGTTCAAAGTTAGCTTATTTGCCATAAACCAATCATGTAAGATACTAAGGTCCTGTTCTAGGCACCATTTTAGGTATCTTTCATTTCGATGGGTTTTGTAAATAGTAGTGTCATCAGCAAACAAAATTCCTTGGCAACTTTCCAGATTTAGATATAGATCGTTGCAGAATATTAAAAAGATTAGAGACCCTAGGCAAGAACCTTGTGGCGCCCCGTAGTGCACAGACATTGATTGAGATTTAGCATCAGTACCACTAGATGATTGACATTTAACCGTTATTCTCCTATCACTTAAGTAACTCTCAAATGTTAAGTTCTTGATTATGAAAGGACAAGACATTTTCTTCATGACACTGGGAGAAAAATCACGACACTTTTAGAAATCCCTTCAACCTTTTTCGCGAGTTACTACGAGGAAATTTCTGCTCAACATGATCAATGACTATTACACTCCTACCGTCTTCGGCAGAGTTAATTGTTGAGATCGGAATCGTATACATATACTTACTGCTGGTCCAAGTGACACATGATAGAAAACCGTTAGGTTGGTTTGTTGCCTATTGCAATTCAATATTTCCGCAGTCTGGTTGACAATATCCTCATTCTCCATTGTTTCATGTAATATTATGAGGCATTACCTTCAATTAAACACTTCTTGCTCTGTCCGACTGTCATATAAAATTTTGATATCATTCAATGAAGAATTTCCGCAACGCAACAGTATCTCTAGCAACAAGGCATTAAACGAACAAAAGGATCACGGAAAACAAACATAACGAAAAATTTCTCTTATCAATATTTCTCTTATCACATCAATATGAGTAGCACTTTGACCGCGACCAACTCTCTGTTTTAGACTATTTAGAAATCAGATTAAACATCACATTCATGAACTAGTGATAACAGAGCGATTTCTTCTACTCGCATCACCTTTATTATCAATCATCCAATCACAGTCCTAACATTTGTAATCTCAAACTCGATTAAAACGGTAAATGGATAAAAAGCGATTGTACAGGTCAGTCATGTTTTAATACGCATGCATGGAATCGGTTGCAGTGTCATTTTCAAAAATAAAATTACTTGTTTAAAATTCGAAAACGAAATAAAAGTCTTTATGAAACACAATACATGCACAATGAAGTAAATTTCGCCACGGAAAAAGTGGTATGGCGTGAATTTTAGCTCTTAGTAAATAACATAAATGTAAACAGTAACTTTCACTCTTCAGAACACTCTTTTCATTTGCATCCACGATATCTAATAGATCGCATGATAAAACAAAAAATCCGTCCATACTTTTCTTGATTTCCAAGTAATAGACAACTTATCGCTAACATTTGAATATTACAAGCATTACTCCATATGATTCTCTATAATTTTGTACGAAAACTAATGGCTGTTTAAAATTAAATTGTATTATTATCTCGAATGAAACTTTCAGTTATGTTGCTCAATATGGATCAGTGGAATGTCTTTGCAGGATGAGCAGGAGAATCCGAAGTTTGATTAACAGAAGTCGGATCCAAGAACTGAATAAGTGCTACCGCTGAGTAGCCAAGAAGTAACAATAAAACTTTGAGCATTCTGTTTGGATAACGTCGTTTGGCACTTAACTCATATGGAAGTATTTCTAGGAACACAATATACAGGAAAGTTCCACTGGCCAGTCCTTGTAAAATTCCACTCACTAAGGACGAAGCCAATGAATCTGTAAAGTCTGTTATGGCAATGCCAATGCCGATACCCAGCGGAGACATTACGCAGAAAGTCAAATTTGACTTGATGATGGCAGATATACTCAGTTTACTTTGCACCAGATTTAGTCCCAAACTAAAAGCCAGTATGCATTTGTGAAGAACTAGAGCTATGAATATCTGGAGGACCTGATGCGTGCTTGGCTGAAGTCCCACAGCCAGTCCTTCAAACACGGAATGCAAGGAAAGTGCGGCAAGAAGGATAAAAGATCTAATCATGGAATGTTCGTTTGGATCTTCAGTTGGAGTTGCGTTTTTTTCTTCCTCCGCGTCCTCCTCGACAGTTGTCTCATAATCACTATCACTCCGGAGTAATGATGAACGTTCTGTAATGTCAGATCTCAGTATGTCATCTTCATAAGCGTTTCCATCGTAACGAGTTACGGAACCAACACCGTAGTTCAAAACAGATTTATGTGCAGACCTGGGTTTTTCTTTTGCCATCAGGACTATCTGTTCAACCAGGAGAACCAAAAACAATCCAAATGTTAACAAGAATTCTGGGACAGGAAAAGGGGTCTGTATATTGGCCTGATTAAGGACACTGCTCATTTGCTCTTTGACCTCAGGGAAAAGATCCAATAAGCACGTAGCCAGGAATACGCCTGCCGCGAAACAACTGAGTAGACTGATCACACTCTTGTACATTCTTCGTTTCTGGTAAGTACCTAAACGAAAATGAAATTCCGTTACAGATCTACTTTGGCACTAAATAAAACGTTTACAGTTTAGATTTTCATTGCCTGGTATTCAGGTTTGCTGGTGTCAAAGTCTCTTTGGTAGTTGTAATATCACAGTAAAATGATTTCTGGTGGGGTCCCCGGGCACGCCCCCTACAGACAAAAAATCTTTTAATTGGTGGCTCGTTAGAGTCACCATAGTTGTTGCTTTCGGCTTTTTACCCATTTTGGGCCCATGGTGGGGACCTACAAAGGCCTTTCGCTGTTCTGTGAATGTAGATGGGGTGGTGATTCTACTGGGAGGTGGTGGGGACACCTCAATACTACATGTCATGGTGGTGGGGCCTCAAAAACCTAGCCCTCACACCCTCGTACCCTCCTGCCATTGTGCCCTTTCACCCTTGTACCTTCCTGCCCTTGTGCACTCTTGCCCTGAAATGTTTTTACCTATGACTTCCTTAATAATGGTCTCATTTTCAATCCACTTGGACTGTTAGAATCACCTTCATCTCCTATATTCAGCTGTAGGTTAACCCTCACACCCTCATGCCACATGGCTGAATAGAGGAGACTGAGATGATTCTAACAGTCCAAGTGGATTGAAAATTGGACCAGTATTAAGGAAGTTATGGACAAAACCATTTCAGGGTGGGAGGGCACAAGGACAAAATGGCTAGGGGGTACAAGGGTGGGAGGGTGACAGGGTCCACGGGCAAGAGGGCACAAGGGCAGGAGGGCAAAATCACAAGAGGGTGCAAGGATGGGAGGGCACAAGGGCAGGTGGGTGAAAGGGCAGGGGGATCGAAGGACGAGAAGGCACAAGGAGCAGAAGGGCTTGAGGGTGCAAGGGCCCAAGGGCTTACACCCTAGCACCTGTTTGCCGTCGCACCCTACGAGCCACCTGGTGAAACTTTCACTACCTGATATTATTTTCTGGACAATTCACAAAACCCAGCCCACTCAACGGGGGTTAGCACCTGCCGAAGAGTAAATCCGAAAAATTCCGGCTGAAATGGCACTAAGTACTGTGTTCCAATTCCAGCACACAACCTGATATTAACTTCAAAATTGTTCACGGATATACATTAAACGTACGTACCTTGCTTTCTCGCGAGACTGATCACCTTCAAGGGTAAAAAACTGAAACCAACAGTCAACACAAATAAAGTTAGGAGAACAACACCCTTCGTCCATTCTGGCGACATCGTCCTTGTAATCTACACCTAAATCTGTTTTCTATATCAGGAGGTCTTAGCAACTTACTGACATCTAGCGGATTTCTCCAGAGAAAAAAATTACGTGGTACCGGGCGAGACAACAATGGAGGGCGAAACAGGTAAAAAGCGTCAAGATAAATAAAAAATCCCTTGTTACAGGAGTTAAATAGTGTAGGTTTGAAATAAATGTAGTATCATTCTCTAGTTAAATGACTAAAGAATATAAAGCGGCATTTTTTAATGTGTATTTGTGATGTTCTGTACATGAAAAGCGGTGTGTTAGGAAAAACCGGCAGAGGAAAGCTGGATTGGGTTCGGCAGCCATTTTGAAATATTTAGACATTTTTTTTGCGAGAGAAAAAAGAGGCCATT
>JBCAUG010037086.1:0-10030 GCA_038406175.1 Haplosyllis leylae | reverse complement strand
CAAAAAAGGGGTTGGGCCCCCCCCCCCCCCCCCCCCCTCCCCACGGTGAAGCGTACTGCGAGGAATTCTGGATTATAATCATCTTAGCATTAGACAGACACACAGACAACAGACAAAATGTTAACTAACTTAGCTGTTTCCAAGACCACGGACGCGCGATCAGCAAACGTCGCCGCTAAATCCTCGTTGAGCAGATGCACCAAGCTGAAACAGAACAGAGAAGCAGTACAGAACAAACCACTCCAATAAAAGATCACTTCCTGCACTTGCCGTGTTGATGTCGAGATGGGAAACATACTTATTATTTTTTTGAACATTGCAGCTTATCGTTCAACCATTTTTTGAAAAAAAAAATCACATCTATTTTGCCTGTTTTCCTCGTAAATTTGCCCCAAACTTTCTCTTTGTTTACATTACTCATATAGTCAAAAGTTTCAGAAATTCACTTTTTTGGACAGGTGGATGTGAGACTCACCTGTTGGACAGGTAGATGGTGTTGAACTTCTTCTGGTATTTGTTCTTTTTGCACAATTCATGCGCCGAGTTGAGTGGCAAGAAAAATATCTTCACATTCTCTAACCTCATCGACTCTACAAGGAAACAAATATCCAAAGTGGAAAAATCTATATGAATTTTAAAATATTCAAACCCAAGAACAGTATTTAGTCATGAGTTATGAAATCATTATAAAAAAAACTGATACTGTAGAAGAATATCCGCATAAATTTGTTTAATCCACATCCATCTATACAATTTCCAAAGGAGATAGGAAGAGAAATTCAAGCACTCCAACCTCCATGACACACATAGACAGGAGACACTGCTGATAAGCAGTCTATCAGATCACAAGCAGCCCCCCCCCCCCTCCTTGTAGATCTATCTGTGGAGGCACGAACTAAAATGGCTGATAGAGAACGGCACAGTGTGGTGGGTTGCATAAGACCTCGAAGGGGGTCAAGGGTGAGTTCAACTCACCATGAAGGCTTGTTCACACATACCAACACCGAAATATGACCCGAAATTCAGCATGTCATGGCAACCAATAGAGGTGAATACAATTACAGTAATTCGGACCAAAATTTGGGCTAAATGGGTCCCAGACCCATTCTGCCCGTCAAAGTGCCCATCACCATTAGCACAATGTTAAACTTTAACGGGCCGAATTTCAGTGTCATTACGTGTGAACAAGACTTAACAGGTCTCATTCCAACCCACCACACTATGTAGTTGCCTATTTTTTAAACTCACCGTAGGATTCATCCTTCTCTTTACTTTGTTCTTCCGGATCAGCAGGAGACCCGTTGGTTATTTCCGTTTCCGCTTCCGGTTTCTCGTCTTCCTCCGTTATCTCTGCAGGAAAACAACGACAAGAAAACCTAAGGTTATTTGCTGTTTCTACAAATAAATAGGCGAATTTAAGGTTACCAGATGTGACGCCCGTTAATGGTGTGTTTACACTACCCGACAGGGAGCCGACACCCAGACCAAGAGCGATAAAATGGCTGAAAGCAGCCAATGTCATCAGTGACAGTGTCTATGTGCAATGTGAACACTTTCAAACAATTCTATGCCAGCCATTTTAATCGCTCTTGGTATCTGTCTGGGTCTGGTCTTGTTTTCCGGCAGTGTAAATGTACCACAACAGTTCAGAATCAGGCCTAATTTCACATACCTGTTAATGTGGCTGTCTGTGGTTTCTTCTGATTGTCATTTTCCTCGGTCGGGGTCGGTTTCACGTATTTCTCTCTGTGGGTTATTTCGTACAGCATGCTGAGAACGTTAAACTCAGACACTTCCTCCGCCGTCTGTGAAATAACCCTAGTTTTAATTTTGTGACAAAACTCGAACTAATAATAGAAACTCTTTTTTTACGGCCAACTGCAATTGCAGAGAATATCTCCACACCTTTCTATTCCATGTTTGCGTTTGCGTCCCCATCAACACAAACGTCTCATAAACTCCATCCGAATCGAGCAAGAGTGAAATTTTTCTTTGATGTTTTTTTTTTTACATTCACTGAGAAATTCTCACTTCCTTACACACACACACGCGCGCACACACACACACATATGCACGCACGCACGCACTCAAAAACAGACACATACACACATATTCACACACACATACCACACACTCACACATACACTCACACACACACATACCACACACACACACACACACGCACACACAGAGCTAGGACAGGAATCTCACGTGTTTGTGCAGTTTATTCGCCTTCTGGAAGAAGCTCTTTTCTTCGCACTCGATTCCGAACGTGATGAAGGGACTGACGACGATGTCTCCCCAGAACCCGCGGCGCGCAGTGCGTTCTCCGTCCTGTAATCAACAAAAGTACCATATTCATTACCGACCACGTATGTAGTACGAAGGCAGGTAATGTTTTCAGAGGTGACTGTCAGTCTGTTCACAGGGGAGGAAGGGTACATCCTCTCCTGTTTCTGTCCAGAAAGGTACATTCACTCTGTCTGGACCATACCAGCCTCCCCCCCCCCCACCCCCGGAAAGACCAACCTTGGTTGGGAGAGGGGCAAGTATATCCTGTCCAGGGAGAGACATATGGTCACTCTCTATGAACCATATACCCACCCCCTGGCTAGGTCTGGTCTAGCATGATATGGACCGGGGGGGGGGGCTGGTTAGTAACACCTCGTAATGTTAATGTCAGGCTGTCCTGTTATTCAGGACGATTACAAGATTTGTCCTGAGTACCTTAGTTGTACTCACATGTTTGAAGATGAGCCCTTAGACTAGTACACTAGTTGTACTTACATGTTTGAAGATGAGCCTTGAGACTAGTACACTAGTTGTACTTACATGTTTGAAGATGAGCCCTGAGACTAGTACACTAGTTGTACTTACATGTTTTAAGATGAGCCCTGAGACTAGCTAACTAGTCGTACTCACATGTTTGAAGATGAGCCCTGAGACTAGTACACTAGTTGTACTTACATGTTTAAAGATCATCCCCGAGACTAGGGTTTTGTTGGGCGCGTCATAGGTTCCGTCACGGATCTCGAACGCGTTACCCTTGTGGCGCCACCTGGTGTAGTGTCGGTGGAAAATAATACTGGCCTGAAAATTAAAAATAAATCAATAAATAATATTTTTTGATAATATGCTCACCTAGAAAGCTCTAATGGGGCCTCCTTTGAAGAAACTATTGCTGACAAAGAAGAGGCTTGCTTCAACAAATATTCGTGATGGCTTGTTGACATACACGGGGAAGGATACGGGTACGGTACCCCACCCTCATCCTCCAGGCAGGACCAGGACAGGGTACCCCCCCCCCCAGGAACAGGACAGGGTACCCCATCCCACTCCCACCCCCAGCCAGAACCTGGACACCATTATGGTGCATTCACACTACCCAAGATCGATACCGAAACCCAGACAGATACCAAGAACAAGTACACAGAAGCCAATGGGAATCTGTGTTGTCATCTGTCCCTGTGCAGTGTGAATACCTCCACATAATCGTATACAACTTTTTTTATCTGTCTCGGTATCGGTCTCCGTGTCGGGCAGTTGACCATAACTGCCCATAAGGTTTAAGTCAGTCTAAAGTTTTTTCTGTATGTCTGTGACGGGTAGCAGGGTACTCACCCCTTTCTCGACCAACTTCATGTTGTAATCCCAGTCGAACACATTGGGTATGGCGTCGTAGCGCGTCCCCAGGTACTGACGCAGACGCAGTTCACTGCAACGTCACAAAATAATGACGTTAAACAAAGATATTTTAATCAGCAAACACTTCTCTGTGTGGTTTTTAGGAAACACTGAGTGATTTTGGGTTGGACATCTTGGCATTATACATAATCCACAACACTAATATTTCCAGAACAATCCCACAGATTTGACTCAGATTTATTCGGTTTATACCTTAAATAAAACTGTGTATTGAGAAGTATTACTCACTGATACTTGTGTATTGAGAAGTATTACTCACTGATACTTGTGTATTGAGAAGTATTACTCACTGATACTTGTGCATCTCGATCAACTTTCGCTCCGTGTTTCTCCAAAATTTAAATATGGCTTCCAACATGTCGCGTTCCTTGAACTGAAATTAAAGTTTTTATCCAATTAATATTTAAGGTGGCACAGATACACTCACTCCTTTCCATGAACAACGAGAGTGTCCTCCTGCGTGGCTGCGAGAGGCGTACTATCCGCGAGACAGGACCAGGACAGGACTAGGGGTCCCTCCTCATCCATGAACAGACAAACAAACTGAAAAAATTACCTCCGTACTTCGAAAGCGGGGGTAATTACTCTTACCGTCAGATTAGATAGATCTAGGTTCGGTAGCTTCTGTTCCAAATAATCGAAATCCGTCACCATTCTGCAACGCACCAGTAAAGAAATTCAGAGAAACTCTTTTCAAATTTATGGGTCAGTAACCTGATAAGCATCACGAAACACCTGAGGCAAAGTGCGCGTATTTAGAGAGAAAAGCGAAATCAACAGGTTTTGGTATAAAACATTTAAGATTATCAATTTAAAGTATTTTATTTCCTAAGCCGGTCGCAGTGGCTGAGAGGTAGCACGTCTGCTTACTGTGCGGGAGGTCTCCCGATCGAATCCCAGCATCCTACCTCTGCTACATATGTGGCATGTGGGGAATGCGACTGGCTGCCATGCTGGCTGTCAAGAGGTTGGTGGGTGTAGCACCAGAGGTGAATCTGGGTAATGTGCAGGTGAGGAAGCACGCAAGTGAGGGATCCACCCTGGCTTTGAAACCCAGGGCAGACATCACCAGAAGTCCAAAACAGTGGTATCAGTGGCCCCAAGAAAAGGACACGTGTCCTCCAAAAATTAAAAAATAAAAATAAAAAGTTTAAACGCTCTATTTTCAGCTTATTTTTAGTCGTTCAAATGAAGAGACAACTGTTTGAGTGAACAATACCAAGGTGACGATATATTCTTTTCTGCACAAATTTCTTAAAAATTAAGCATGCAAAAGGGACATTGTTTTCCACTTGTTTATGACCCTCAAAATATCGATTACCCATTGTAAAATTATATATTTTTCAAAACCTGAGCAGATGTCAGAACTTGGTAAACTTCTGTACAGAAATTGGAGTGCCCAAAGGTCACTGTACACAATACTTTTGTATTTGTATTTGTATTTAACTTTAAGGTACCTGGGAATTGTCTGAATCACTGAAACACTGGCGCTTTGCAATTTTAAAACGCAATTGGTCAGTTAGTACACATTCCAAAATCAAGTTTCTTCAATTGAATGTCGCTTTTCATCTTATTTTCACTGAATATATTTGCAAAAGATGTCTGAATACAAAACATATAATGAAACAAATATTGAATATCTGCACTTTGATTTTATTAACCCACACACATGTCAAAATGTAACACCTGTGCATATTTAGACAGAAAATCAGTACTTTTGTACTTAATATTCACAATATAGAAACGTTATGTACAGTTCTGTATTTGAAGAAAAATACCAGTATTTTTGCATTAAAGATTCTAAAATAAAACAAGATTAAAGACCCTTCTTTGGTTATTTTCATCCTGTGTTTTTCAACAAAATAAAAGAGAAAAAGTACTTTCAACGTTAGTAGAAAAGTCCTGTAATTACTGGATCTACCGCACACCAGATATCCACCCATTCGAGTTTTCCCATAAAACACAAAGTTGACAATGTTGGCATTTTTGAACGACTTCTAATGTAAATAAATTGGAAACAGTTAAGAACCTATTGAGTTTCAAATTAAATTTATATGTGTAATGGTGATTTGAATCTTAACAAATGTCATAGAGTTTGTCATGATAGGATCACATTTACATTTTAAGCCTGAATTTGCATGAAGAAGTTTATAAAAAATTTTAAAAGCTGCCTCCTGTGGGATTTGAACTCACAACATTGACCATCATTGGATCTAAGGTTGAATGCTTTTCCAGATAGACCACAGAGGCCTGTGCTACTTTTCAGACCTTTAACTGAAGTTTGTTTCATGCAACATTTCACAGTTGAAAAATCTGTCTTAAATGTAAAATTTGATCTTATTGTGAAAAACTCGCATGAATTTCTCTATCATATTTTCAAATTTAGGCAAACACAAAAATGTCAACTTTGTGTATTACGGGAAAACTCGATTCATTTCTGTTCCGAGATAAGACGAGTACAAAGCCTTAGATCACGGACGGTAAACAATAGGAACGGATTAGTGTTCGATTGTTTCTTGAAGCA
Source organism: Haplosyllis leylae (assembly GCA_038406175.1). NCBI lineage: Eukaryota > Metazoa > Annelida > Polychaeta > Phyllodocida > Syllidae > Haplosyllis > Haplosyllis leylae. The sequence goes on along the minus strand of JBCAUG010037086.1, from coordinate 3,801 downwards.
GGAGATTAGGCGGTGCTTCTGTTGACCCATTAGTACCTACACAGAAATATCCCTCAAAAACAACAACATCAAACAATAACCTTATTTGACTGATTCGGAAGCCTTAGCTATTAGACCGGCCTGGAGTGCCTCGGATATTTTATCTCTGGTTTCGGGTAGGGTCATTGACTTGTGGAGCACTGGGTGGATTCCCGAGTGTTTGCTGACAAGATGTGAGCACCTTTACACAGAGATCCATCGAACACATCGCAGATGAAGCACTGGGTGGATTCCCGAGTGCTTGCTGACAAGATGTGAGCACCCTTACACAGAGATCCATCGAACACATCGCATATGAAGCACTGGGTGGATTCCCAGACACTTGTATCTTACTGACAATGTGCCATAATATCCTCACTGATATCCGTTCAGAGGAAGACCAAAAATAAACCTAAAGGACTGCAAAGCTCAACCCTATCCATATCCCGCAATTAGCTTCGTTAAGAGTCATTGACCCCAGGAGCACTGGACAAGCCTTTGGGTCCTTACCGCCACTCCCACTGTACCAAGACGCACACATGGTAATCTGTCAAAACAACCACATGTAACTGCAAGCCTTTGCTATTGAGAAAAATCTGTCCACGTGTTTACCTTTACCCAACAACTGTTGGTACTCTGTCAGTATTTACCTTATGTGTCAAGGTGTACTGTGTATGTAGTACCTTGTCAGTAAGGACTCAGGAGTAGAGTAGGTGCAAGGTTATACGATAAACGATTACCTTAAATAAGGGACGAAAAAAAACACAAGAGGGAAACTGCATTCTCCTTTAACATAACAACAGCTTTAAGATATCCAGCTCACAATTACATAATGACCAATAGCTACAAAGCAGAGAAAGTATTTAACCATAAGCAGGGCCATACAAGTACACCACAGAGTTTAACTTAGAAGTTGCCTAACTTAAGTAGCAAAGTCTCAATGCCAGAGCATGACCACACGTTATAGTTACGTTTAATTTCACCATAACCACCAAACTACGGACAGAGCACTAATTAGCCGAAAGGAACCGGACTAATTAGACAACATAGGTGCTTTGTACTGGTTTTGACTCAAAATAAAAATGAATTCTCAGAACCGATTGCGTGTGAGACAAATAAAATAGAAATTCATCACTTACCGAAGGCTCAAATAGTTTCTTCCTCACAGTGGTGAATATCCGATGTGAAATCACGAAGCGAACCGTCACTTTTTCTGCGCCGTCGTCGTGTTTTTACTGATCGATTAACGTGTAAATGTAACGTCAGTTATTGTGAACAACGACGTTACGACAGAGTGTCTTGAGTTCCACCGCTTAGTGCGCCTTCTTACGATACGATGCACTCTCCTACTTGTCCATTACCAACAGCCCTGGGGTGGCACCACCGGCCTGTGCCCCCTGGTGGATATTAGTCAAACTCAATGTCCCTCCGGTGGACGCTCTTCACACTTAATGTTCCCTTTGTGGATATTGTTCACACTAAGTGGATAATGTTCACTGAATGTCCCTGGTGAATTGTTTGCACCCAGTGTCCCTCTGGTGGATACTGTCAACACTAAATGTTCCCTTCGTGGGTATTGTTTAGACCTCCTCTTGTGGATATTGTTTTCACACTAGGAGATCCCAGGTGGATATTTTTACACACAGTGTCCCTCGGGTGGATACTATCAACACTAAATGTTCCCTTTGCTAATATAGTTCGCTTTTATTATATATACCTCTGGTGGATAAGGCTCATGTGGATAATCTGTCCTCTGTGTTCAGACTGTGTTTATCCAGTAATCTCTGCACTGTTATTTGATCCCACAGCTTCGTACGATATATCTTCAGTCTCCATGGTTTTCTCCACCTTTCAGTACTTTGTTCTTCCTCTTTTTTACAGATGAAGATTTCTGAAATAATAAAATAAATAGTTGCCAGAGTCAGTTAATATTCAGGTCACATTTGTTATGGGCTATTTTCAACTTTTCAACGAACAGCATTGCATTGAGTACTGATTCTACCACAACGCCACAACGTCATCATTAATTGGACACGTTGATGTTGAAGCTCCGTAACACCTGCGTAGAAAGCGTTACTCCAGCTTAAAACTCCTGTGAGGATGACGACACCAAACCTCTCGATCCTATCAATTGAGTTTTTCACGATAGCCGTTTCTGTCAGATTATCTGACAGATCTTTACACAGGGAAGAGCAAAAAGATTTTGTCAAAAATTGCTCCCAGACGTGATTGAACCCAGGACCTAAGTCAATATTCAGTTGCCATCCTGAATCGTCATGGCCTTCATAAAGTAATGCTCTATTGATTCTAGAAATGACCATAGTCCATGAAACAAAGCTCACTTCAGAAATCTCCTGCCCAACAGATTCCTGCCTTGCTCAGTTGGTAGAGTATTGGCCTGAGGATCCGGATGTCCTGGTTTCAAACCCCACTGGGGGCAATTTTTGAAAAATTTTTTTTTTGCTCTTCCCTGTGTAAAGATCTGTCAGATAATCTGACAGAAACGTTTATCGTGAAAAACTCAACTGATAAACATCATAGCCCAATTATTAACCATCAAATTTAATTTTAGAAATACACAACAGCTGTACAAGTGGTAAACATGATGTCTTGAAATGCCCAACGCTTTTCTCGTGTATGTCTTGTAACCGTTTCTTCATAAAGCCAAAAACGAGAAAATGAGGCCAACGAAATCCAGGGTTGTGTCTATTTTAAGACATTTTGAAAGGCTAAACCTACTTGTTTTTTGTCTTATTTGTGGTTGTTGTTTTCGTGCTGTTTCATAGGAGGAAAAAATTGAACTTTTTAATAGTTTGATATCAATAAAAATGACCCATTTCATTTCTAATTATTTACAAATTTAATAACAGTACAGTACAAGTAACAGTACAAACCAAACGCTTAGGGCATGTGGTCAACAAAACAAATGACACGAGCTGGGAAATAACCACGAATCATAAGGATCTTTCTTCAATAATTGTATCACCAAATTTTTGCAGTCTGTACTTAAAATGATGCTGTGTCAGAACACAAAACAAGCATGCATTCACGCTGTGGTAGAACAGTCAAAAGTGTAAAGAAAAAGGAGTAAACCACATCTGGGTCAAGTTCTATTGTTAAAACTGTGCATTTATTCAACCATAAGGGACACTTTTACATGTGGTGATTTAACCCAGCATGTGGTTTACATTAGATAAGTGTCCATTATTGACATATTAGCCTTTTTCTTGCCTCGGTCATTATTTGCCAAAAATGGACATTTCAGAGGCCTTTATCTTAATCATAAAACAAACTCGAATGAAAACAAGCACACCCTCACCAACATCTTTATTCTATTAATTTGTCGCCAAATACTTCACGACTTTGCGTTACGTCTGGATAGAAATGTGTGAAACGCAAAACACTCTACCGAGGAATAAGTCAACGTAAGGAAGTAAGACACTTTAGGTCCACCCTGTGTAAAACGTAAGGAAGCAAGACACTTTAGGGCCACCATGTGTAAAACGGGAGGAAGCAAGACACTTTAGGGCTACCCTGTGTAAAACAAGAGGAAGCAAGACACTTTAGGTCCACCCTGTGTAAAACATAAGGAAGCAAGACACTTTAGGGCTACCCTGTGTAAAACGTGAGGAAGCAAGACACTTTAGGTCCACCCTGTGCAAAACGTAAGGAAGCAAGACACTTTAGGGCCACCCTGTGTAAAACAGGAGGAAGCAAGACACTTTAGGGCTACCCTGTGTAAAACAAGAGGAAGCAAGACACTTTAGGTCCACCCTGTGTAAA
>JBCAUG010037075.1:0-10030 GCA_038406175.1 Haplosyllis leylae | reverse complement strand
AAATGTGATAACCTTGAAAGAATTCCTTAATATTTTACATGCTAAATCTTGGAACAAATATAAGCATTTTCAGGCAAGAATTGACACATTTGAAGCAACTTGATTTTACACTAGTTTACATTGATTACATTGTACGGCTGAGAAAAAGTAGTTCTGACTGGCCCTGGACATCAGAAAGGAGCTGACCACCCCCCGTTCCAGCCCTATCATTATAATGAAACTTCAACACTTATTTTTCATATTCCTCAAGGAAAGACACTACAGTGTGCGTGCTTTTGATATGAGTACTCAAATAACCATGTATAATGTAATATTTAACTTAGCCCTTTGAAATGCATGAAGAAATAAGACAGTGGTAAATGGACATCAAGCATGATTAAGTACATGACCAATCAGAAGCCAGCGTTTGTGGTGTGAGTTAACCAATCAGGAAGCAAAGTAATGATACCATTGGTGCACATAATAATTACACTCATAGTCATAAATTCCTGCACCCCACCTACTTTTTGTTGAAAGGAAGGGGTAAAATGAAGGTTTCCATTCGTACTTACCAGCACTGTATTGTCACTTGGGGAACAATTCATTCGCGTTTTCCGTAGTACTCGGATTTGGCAACGTCGGTATTTTTGCTGGCTCATAGAGTCAGCTTATTGGTTACTTCGAGGTGACTTTAACATCCTGTCCTTGCCCTTAACATGAGTCTTTGGCAGTTTTATGATGAGTAGGCCTACTTTAACCTGCATTCATTGGTGGCAATTTATTTACACGAGAACATTGTCATGACGTCATTTGCACAAGCCAGCAATTGGGTCAACGACGCAACGTCATTTTTGTACAACTCTCAATGGAAACAAATTGTCAAGGGTAGAATCTTGCACGCAAATTTTCTTTTGCTTTGGTGCTTTGGTGTTGAGATCAATAGCAAGAAGCTAACGCACACAACCGAGTTTTCCTATTTGGATATTTTCACTGAATTCGCTGAATTCACTGAATACTACAAAGCTAAAATTGTGTAGAATATAGTTTGTATTTTATGTTGTTTTAAACAACATCTGGGTCAAATTCTTTTGTTCTAAGTGTCCATTATTTGCCCGTAATGGACACTTTTCGCCAATAAGTGTCCTTTATTTTGCTCAATAATGTACAGTTATTTAAAAAATGGACACTTATTGGCACAGACAGCATAATTGCTTCATTTGCATCTCAAAAGAAACTTGTGACAATTCATGTGTGATGGTCGCCGCAATCGTGATAGCGAAGCACGTGCTGAAAATTCAAAGCAATTTTCGCTCTGCTATTCTGACACTTTTTACACATAAATGAGGAGGACGACATATAAAATTAACATATTAACAGATAGATAATATTAATCTCTTACTTTTAGTCTCTGTAAGGCACGTCCCAAACAGTTGGGAAAGGCATTAAAATCACATTTAAAAATTGAGAAAAAATTCGCGAAAGTTTTACCCCATGACGAGCCTCGTCCTGATATCTGTCTCAGCCAATAGGAATGCTCCAATCCAGTCACATGATAATAACAAGAACTTTGGGGAAGAAGCTGATGGTGATTCATGTCAAAAAATCAAATCATTTGCATGCAAATTTAAGGCACTTAGAAACATTGTAGAACACTGAAATCCACACCAATCTAATCCTCAATGAATGGCACAGAGTATGTCATGCAGTTTCAGAGATTTCCTCAACTTTTTGGCCACACAAGTTACAAAGCAAACCATCCGATTTAGATCTAGATCGGAAAACAAAATGTCAACAACAATGAAGGTACGTCTGTTCAGTACAGAATCCCAGCAACAAGTGAGCTCCTCACCACTCAAAACCACGTGGAAATAACTACATCTATTGAAATTCAATGAAGCATTCACGCAAAGGTGGAGCCAACCCCAAGTGCAAGTAAGTCTCTTCTATTCAGCCATTGTTATTCTAATTGAAATTCCAGGTCTTGATGTTCATTTGACCCAGATGTTGTTTACGTCAGATAATGCACCTCGCAAGTGTCCATATATGGTCAATAATATCCTCGGCTTACGCCTCGGACATTATTTTCCCATAATGGACACTTTCTCGAGCAATATCTTAATCCTAACGGCTCGTTTACACCAAGCGGCAGCGTCAACGCTGCAATGACGCTTGCAACATACCTCTCATTGACCACAATAGAGTCGCTGCAAAATGAGTTGCAACCCCATTCTGGAGCAACTGTTTTCATTTCCATTAATTCCAATGAGAGTTGTGTCACAAGCGTCATCACAGCGTTGACGCTACATTGACGCTAACGCTTGGTGTAAACGGGGCTTAACACTTCACGATGAATAGTACAATAGTTACACATGGTACTTCCTTCTCGAGTTTAGCACGGTGGACTGAAGCCCTTGCATTTGATAAGACATCTGATAAGGTTTTCACTCAATTCTGTGGGCCGTAACTTGATTGCCGTGGTAGGAACTGACAATACGTTTTGAAAATGATTCCAGAAATGTTACAATACGTTGCAAATTGCCTGTGAACTAGCTTTCTTCTCATCCTGTCTTAAACCGTAAATATTACAGCTATTTTATCCCTCGCGTAGGGAGTACGAAGGAAAGTCAATGCTGCCATTCGTGTACGTCATTCTGTTCACGAGAACACGATGCACTCGCAATCCGCAATGAGACGGAGGTTCCCCTCTACCCTTCTCCTCCCAGGAATGGCGCGTTCACACTGCACGGAACCAGGACCGGGACAGGGACAGGGAACGGGGCTGGCACAATAGGAGACAATGGCTCTGGTCCCATTTCAGGTCCCGGTGCAGTATGAACAGTTCTGTATAATACATACAAACCCATTTCTTTCCCTGTCCCTGTCCCGGTTCCGTGCAGTGTGAACGCACCAGAAGGACTGGACCCCTCTCACCTGGTCCCGCGAAATGCATCATGAGATAGAGACGGGCAGGCTTTCTTGGTACAGATGCTTGCAAAAATAGAGGAATGTCCTTGGTAAGACAGCTATCTTTTGGTCGTAAGAAAGAGGTGACCGGTCAAAAACAATGACGAACAAAATCAGTGGTTATGGTACGATATTTTTCCCATAAACGGGTAACCCCCCACAGGCGCTCCTAATTCAGATCCAAAAATAAAATGCAATTGTTGTATGCCCCCATGTAAAGGTTCAAATTTATCGTTCAGCAAACATCGCACCGGGGACGGGTGTATTTCTGGACTGGTCAGTTCGCTTAGTTCAGAGTCAAGTTTCCAGGCTGTGGGCTAAATAAATGTGGGCTTTAATAAACAGTGGAGACACTGGAGCTGAAGGTGACTAATATTTACAAATAGAGTAATCAGTATAACCAGCGTGTATTAGTACCTTGGCGGCGTGGATCACTGTGTTTCTCTATATGCGTACAAGTACAAATAAGTATTATTCGCATGATCACAGCATGTTGCAATAGTCACTAGATTAACTGTTCTGAGATTAATTCAGTCTTCTATGAATTAATTTCTATCTCCCCAATATTAATTCTGTTTCTAATCACAGAAGTGAACCAATATGATTTATTCCAAGGCAGCACTCGGGATTATGAAGATGGCCGGCCATGTCCAGCAGAATTGGCACAACAGTGGAACATATCCTTTTTTCTTTTTCCAGTCATCTGATTCAGACATGGTGACATGTTTTATTAATGTCCATTACGGTGTGTTCACATTGACCGATCCGATTCCTATTCTGTTTCCGATTCTGATAAGGGCTTCATGGGAATGTACAGTAACAATATCTGAACTGGAGACTTTATTTGAATCGGAATCAAGCAGTTTGAATGAACCGTTATAGATCTTAAAGCCGTGACTTTCAGTTCATCTCTGGTGCTGCACCTACCGGATGATTCATAAACTTACAATTTTACGGCCAAAAATCTCTCAATGAGAATTACGTATTCAAGTTGTTGAAAACTATTCTGTTATAACATCCCTTTCGCTCGCCGCTTGTGACCAGGCCTTACGGAAACCAAACGAGTATTGGAGGAAGTGAACGGACCAGTCCTGAACCACACACCATCATAATAAATAACATTGCGCACCCTACAAATAACGACCCACTGTGTTTTACAACCACATGAGCAACATACCAGCAAAACCCCGGATACACCGAATCATTACACTAAACCTGTGTCCCTACATCGTCTATTTCACAATGAGAGAACGATGCAAAACAAAAACTGCTCGTTATAAGCGGTTGCTCATTGTAACCGAACTTTTTGACAATGCTGTTAATGATTCTAGAGCATTAAAATCTGTTCGTCCAAACCGAAATCGTCACAAGCAGGATCAAGTGTTTCAAAGCAACCTACCTGCTGATGTATTTAGCCGAACCCTGCGATGTTATCCGTCACGCTCTGAGCCGGTGACCAATATGGGGCCAAACCCATTGATACGTGTGTGCATATGTGTTGTAAAACTTGAACAAGAGATCGATACGTTTACTGTTCCTCGAGTAATAAACTGTCAATTGTAATGATAATAAATCCATCCGATTCACGGAGAGTCTGGCACCGAAGTCTGAAAGCTTCGTGAAGACAGGATAGCGTGTCCAACGGTCGTATAACCGAATCGATAGGGGTCGGACATGGATACCGATTATCCATCCGATTCACCGTCTCCAATGGCGAATCTGGCGCCGGAGAGTGAAAGCTTCGTGAAGACGGGATCGCGTGTCCAATGGTCGTATAACCGAATCGATAGGGGCCGGACACGGATGCCGATTACATTTCGATTCATAGGGGTCGCAAATGATTATCCATCATGGAACAAAGTACTCATTCGCAATCGATTTCAGGTCCATCTCAATAGTTTTGACTTCAACTGTGTCGTTTTTGCCGATTTATCGGTTAATGTTTCGACCTCTAGCTACCCATATCACTTGTCAATATATGTGTCTCTACTAATTAAATACAATAGATACAAACTAACCACTAACAGGCACTATATCACCGTCATTACCAATCTTATAAAGTGTTTCACGGAAGTAGGCAACACGTCCCAATTAAACCCGTTCTTATTTTACTTCCTGTTCACGTTCTGATAACCTAATTATGAATTTTAACCAGGCCAATTACCATTACCATCAGCTTTGCTACAACTAACTGCCTTGTGTTATGGCTTATTCATACTGCACGAGACCGGGACAGGTACAGGGCACGGGACTGGGGCCAGGACCAATGGGTCCTAATATACTGTACAGAAATGTTCGCACTGGTCTGAGACAGGGACCAGGACCCATTTATTGCGCTGGTTCAGTTCCCTTTATCTGTCCCGGTCCCGTTTCCGTGTAGTGTTAATAAGCCATTTGGAGTAAACATAGTCGATATTCTGGTGGTCAGCAAGTACTCATCAGGATTACTAAGCTGTTCAGCCTTACTTGATTAAGCAAGGTATTGGGAATTAGCTTATCTAATTGTTTGATCTTTCTACATGATATTCAATGTAACTATCTACAATGCGCTCCGCTTTGAAAGATAAAAAGATTTTAAATGAAAATTGCTCATTTTAACAGAGTCTTCGTTGTAACGGAACTTTCTAACAGCGCTGTCAATAATTTAGGTGCAGGAAAATTTGTTTGTTGTAAGCAGGTGGTCGTTTAGCACCAACAAAATTTAATAATCAAAACGCGTGTGCTTTCGAATAAATTTCTAACTGTATTAGCACGACAAGAACCCATCCACCGTATCAATTTCTTTGCCATTTCTCATAATTGATGGTAATTTAGAAGTGAGTGGCCCGGGACACGAAAGTGATACCGATCAATGCGGTTTACTGTACTGTTCTACTTCCAACAGAATTTCAAGCCAACACTGAATGGAGAACGGTGCAATCCGTCGATAGTCCTACACGTTCCTGGTTGACACCGACTTACAATCAGCTCTTACGATCTCAATCAAACATTGAACACGTGTAACGTGTCAACTTTACCTGATGTTAAATAACGGTAACATTTGATGTTCAATTGCTCCACTAGCTTAACTATTATGAGCATCACACAGCTCCTGCGTTATCACTGAACAACTAGGAGCACACAGCCCGATCCACAGAGACATACATTAGGGTTCGTTCACACTTAACTCATTGGACTTAAGGTGTGTTCACACTGAACGACAGCGAGACCCAGAGCGAGACAGATAGCGAGACCGATTGAAATGGGTTACATAGAATTCTATGAAGCAGTTCACATTGCAGCAATACAATATCAGTGATGCCATTGTTTATGATATTTAATCGGTCTCATTATCGGTCTCGGTGTCGTCCAGTGTGATCACACCATTAGTGACAGCAGACATCACTACGAGAAATCTAATGTAATCTTCACACTGATTGGCCGCTAACGTCGAAGAAAATTTCAGTTTTCGGTGAGTGTGAACAGACTCTAACCGACATCGAGTGTGGATAGCTCACAAATTACAACGAACGTCCACCTTTAAAACTCATCAAAATAACATGAAATACGAAACAAATCGAACCGACAAATTTCTCCGGGTCGATTGGTCAAAAACCGCAGCACTCAACAGTCCGGCCAAGTTTCGCCTTTGGTTTTCGTTTTGAATGTTCCGTCTTCAAGGTCCGTTTACATCGAACGAAAGCGAAAGAGAGTGAAAATTTTCTTTGATGTTTGTCGTTTTTACTTTGATCTTTTCGCTTTCATCAGTCCTTGTGTTTTACTTCCATTATCGGAAAATTTAAGAGGCAAAACATGACTTTTTGTTGGTAGTCTAAAAGTTAGATCACTATCTAAACTATCTGACAACGAAAAACAACACAGCGCAGACGTCACCCCAAGTCAAGAAACGAGGTTATCAGTGGCTCCACAAATGGACACAAAAAACAATGCGACGAGACTTTTCTAAGGAAAAGTCCGCAACCCATTAAAATAGGATTCAAAGAAATGTAACGTTTTCTCAATGCTCAGTGTCAAAATTGACTCTGGGCTCTCTTAAAACGAATAAAAAGCTCCAAAGAATCAAAGAAAGTCCTTAAAGGGTGTTCATTGTAACTGAAACTTTTTTACATTGTTGTCAATGGTTTATGAAAAGTAATTTCTTCGTTGTAGCCGGGTGTTCGTTCTAATCGCACTCGTTGCAAGCGGAACTCAAGACGACCGGACCATCAGCGATTCACCTGATTAATTTGTAGTCCTTAACCCTCTCCCACCCTCTCCCCCGCCCCACTGTTCCCTTCCTTTACCCCCCCCCCCGGCCAACTTTTCCCTTCCCTAACTCTACAGCCCCTCCTACCCCCATTTCAGACCCCATTGCAACTTGGTACCGCACTGCCATTTGACCAAATTCTAGTGGGGTTTTTTTTTGGGGGGGTCCAAGAAATGAAATCAGGGTTCGTCCTCGGTAACCATCTTTTTCTTGCCCCATTTTAACATTATTTGGGGGTGGGCTATCTGTCCAGGTCCCTCCCTCCTCACCCTGTCGCGCTCCCTTCTTCCCGCTTTGTGTGTGTTTCGCCTACCGCACGTTGTCGGTGTTCTTTGAGCGGTGCGGTGTGTGTTTCGCCTACCGCACGTTGTCTGTGTTCTTTTGAGTGGTGCGGTGCTACAGCACGTTGTCGGTGTTCTTTGAGTGGTGCAGTGTGTGTTTTGCCTACCACACGCTGTCCGCTGCCCATGTTCTTTGAGTGGTGTGGTGTTTCGCCTACCAAACGTTGTTAGTGTTCTTTGAGTGGTGCGGTGTGTGTTTCGCCTACTGCACATTGTGGGTGTTCTTTGAGTGGTGAGGTGTGTGTTTCGCCTACTGTACATTGTCGGTGTTCTTTGAGCGGTACAGTGTGTGTTTCGCCTACTGCACATTGTGGGTGTTCTTTGAGTGGTACAGTGTGTGTTTCACCTACTGCACATTGTGGGTGTTCTTTGAGCGGTGTGGTGTGTGTTTCGCCTACAGCACGTTGTTAGTGTTCTTTGAGTGGTGGGGTGTGTGTTTCGCCTACTGCACATTGTCGGTGTTCTTTGAGCAGTACAGTGTGTGTTTCGCCTACTGCACATTGTGGGTGTTCTTTGAGTGGTGAGGTGTGTGTTTCACCTACCGCAAGTTGTTAGTGTTCTTTGAGTGGTGCAGTGTGTGTTTTGCCTACCATACATTGTCAGTGTTCTTTGAGCAGTGTCGTGTGTGTTTCGCCTACCGCGCACGTTGTTAGTGTTCTTTGAGTGGTGCGGTGTGTGTTTCGCCTACTGCACATAGTCTGTGTTCTTTGAGCGGTACAGTGTGTGTTTCGCCTACTGCACATTGTGGGTGTTCTTTGAGTGGTGCGGTGTGTGTTTTGCTTACCGCATGCTGTCAGTGTTCTTTGAGTGGTGCGGTGTTTGTCTAACACAAGGTTACGCTGATAAAGTATTTAGCTGCCAATTAAACCGTTTTACCTGTCAAAAAAAACCTTCACCGTACCTGTCATCGTGAATATACAACACAGCGAGCTCTCAGTCTGGACTCAGTTACGTGTAAAATTAGGCCGTCTCAGTTTACGTTTATTTGTGCTCTTTCTGTCATGTTAAATGACATGTGAAGAAAACAACAACCAATTAAAATTAGCTCTGTAACAGACAACATCGTAGCTCTTTTTGGAAATAGAATATTTAAGAACTAAGGCTTGGCTGTCTGGTAACAATTAACGCAAAGGTTTTTGCCTGTTTGGTTGTTTTTGTAGTAAATTCGCAGCTTCTTTGCAAGTATGCAAAGAAATTTCAAAAGGCACTAAACCCATCCACCCCCTCCCCCTCCGTCTGATCATGACGGTCTGTGGCTTTTTCAAAAGCAGTTCGACTGGCCATCGTCAAACAACCTTCGCTTTTGGGGTTGATCCATTTCAATGATGACCACCGCCACGTTTCCCCAATTTTTGAGAAGGGTTATATCAAATCGTCAACAAAACAACCCAACCACCTTACAAAGACACCACTCCACCTTAAATATCCAGTTATCTACAACAGTGCAGTCGTCACTCCAAATGGACAAATAATGAAGAGTATAAGGTGAGTGAGCCCTGCCAGGTTTACATTTCGACTCACTGCTGAATTATACATCATGCAGCTGTATCCATTAGAACCTAAATCACAGCAAGGGTATGTTCACAGTGCACGAATGCGATACCATGCAGCTGTATCCATCCCCCATTCTGAGTCAAATAGAACCTAAATCACAGCAAGGGTATGTTCACAGTGCGCGAATGCGATACCATGCAGCTGTAGCCATCCTCCATTCTCAGTCAAATAGAACCTACATCACAGCAAGGGTACGTTCACAGTTCATCAATGCGATTCCGAAAGCAACGAAAGGTCTCGAATGTGACTTCTGTCCCCCTGGCAACCATGACAAACGTGACGTCCAAAAATAGTGTGCCGTTATGACGTCATAATATTCGAGCGGCTGGAAACCGTTGTTATGACTACGCAGGGTCACTCCTCAACCATACTCAGTCCCAATATGTGACAACAAACACTGGAAGAGAGTTCGCTTTCGTTATGGCTCAATGTGTACTGTCCCTAATTCTTAGCTTTTGTCCATTTCATTCCGTCTCGTGTTACTGCAATAGACTCGGTATTAATTCCCTATTTCAAACGTCCCACACACAACCGGTTGGGATGAACAATTTCCTTTCATTTCACTATCAAATATTTCTCCTGTCAGCCATTTCGAACAAGATGTCATTTTTAAACGTATCAGAAACATCTTCCATTACTGCTGTTCAGTGGCCCTTAAATAAATAATACACGTTCTGTTCGGAAATCTTTTGAGCTTTTAATTGTCTCTTGAATAGAATTCAAACAGTGACGAAAACTACACAAAACAAGAAGAAGAAAGTCCTCTTGCGTGAACGCAAGAGGCATACCGCCCGCCACGTGACAAACCTATCCCGGGGGACTTAGGTCCCCCAAAAATTTTTCAAAAAAAATTCAAGAAAAAAAATTTTAAAAACAAGAATTCTTATCAGAATTGTGTCGCACCGCATGAATCAGCTTGTACTTGATATTATTTTTGTATGCATTA
>JBCAUG010037064.1:0-10030 GCA_038406175.1 Haplosyllis leylae | reverse complement strand
TCATAAATCTCATTTATCATATGCACCATTAATCTTTCTGATGGTATTGCGCAACTTGGGATTCTAGCCCCTTTCAGCACACGTGAAAAACAGGCGTGTGAGGGGATTCACTCTGTCTTTAAAACTAAGATAGATGTCACCAGAGGCCCAAAATGGAAAACTGGCATACCAGTTCCTTCCACAAAAACACTAGTATCCTCCAAAAAATTCGAAAGAGTACTAAAAATGATAAGTACGGGGCAGCCATACATCACTTGTAATCATAGTCATTTTTCATTCCCTTTTAAATTTGTGAGAATGGTACAGTTACTCAGTGTTCCTTTTGTCTTAGTTTGAAAAGGCAATTCGTTTGTTATTTTATCCCCAAAGAAATAAACAGTGCTGCAATTCCAAAAAACAAAAGCCTGAAAAGAAACAATTTACAAGTCACGGTTCCTGAATGTCAGTTGTCACTGTATATCCAGGTTGTATTACAAACAATCAAGCCTCATTCCTCCAGCTTCAGAGCCTCAGCCTCTCAAGAAACCAGGTTTCAGATGGTAACCACTAAAACACAGCCCCATAAAGCTCTGTTTACACGTAGCGTGTGCGTCTGGGTCTGCGTCTGCGTCAAGTTTTGTATTGAGTCAATGGTTGACGCAGAAAATGGGTCTGAAACCATTCTGTGCGTGTGCGTTAACTTGACGCAGACGTTGACGCACACTCACACGCAAACGCACATGCTACGTGTAAACAAGCCTTAAGGCTTTGAAATACTATAACCTGAGCCAGAAGCCAAAAATAGAAGGGCCCTTACTTCCTGCAATTTCATCAGAACATGATAAATGAAAACAAAAAGTAGTTTTGCATGTAAATGACAACCTAATCCCAGAGGACAGCCTCCCTTCTCATCTGTCTTGCAGATGTTATTTTCAGTAGAACATTGGACAAATTGGGTTTGGGCTGCAGTACATCACAAGGTAATACAGTGTTACACGGCCTGGCTGTCATGGTGTAAACTTAGGAAACACAGCCATAAATTATTCACAGGTCCAAGTGAGCCAGTTTCCTAGGCTGCTGTGTCCAGCTTTGGGGTTCCTTCCACATATTGACCACATTGCTCCAGCTTTTTATTCTATCCTTCAGATACAGGGGACATAATTGTGCAATATGAGCTGGTGCAGTCAAATATTTGGGAGAGAATTCGGCCTGAAGGCTGCTGATAAAATATGGCTTGATTTCCTTCTACAAAGGGAAGGGTGGAGGGGGAAGACAATACAACCTGGATGAATTTTTTTTACGTTTTCACTGCTGCTTTTCAAAGAAAACTACAGTTTTCAGGAAATGTTAGTTTTAAAGGAATCATTTCAAATGTATTTTTACATCCTTTATTTCCAAATAGGATAGAAATGATATCCATGTCCCATGTAAATCCTCCATATTTGATTAATGTGATTAAATTCTGTCCAGAGGAAAATTATTTCTGTCATGATTTGGAGGCTGAAGTGTCAGATAAGGAATGAGGTATTGCAGTGAGGTTAGAGAGGGCCAGCAATACTCTGGTTTGTTTCCTGCCCATTGCAGTAAATCTACAAACAAATTCGTTAATCTACAGAATGGTTTTCCATAAATTCTCAATCATCTTAGATTCTTTTCACTAAATTAAAAACAAAAATTTAGTTAATGATACAAAACTTTCGGTAGGTGAATATTTGTAGGCAGGTTAAAATGGAGTCAGATGTGTGAGATCCTCATTTCCTTTTGTGAGGCTACTCATTACAATCCTACTGTCATCCAACCTCATAAAAATACAGACAGGACTTGTCCACTTGCAGCAGGAGACCTAACTTCATTACTGATTGCGCTTTATTCACTGTGACAGTCATCATGTAGAAATCCTGAATCACTGCCAGTAAACACACACTATATCTCCCATAGGAGACTTTTATTTGTCCTTTTATTACATCACCAGCTCTATCTATTTATCTATCTATCTATCTATCTATCTGTCTGTCTGTATGTCTGTCTGTCTGTCTGTCTGTCTGTCTATCTCTGTCTGTCTATCTATCTATCTATCTATCTATCTATCTATCTGTAAGACCGGAAATATGCCCATAAATGACATGATATTTTGAAATTATATGAGACGTATTTCAGTTCCAATTGATGACATAGGACCTGCTCCCTTAAATTTCTTTCAAATTTACTGTCACACTTCCCTGAATTTTATTTATCTCTTCATTCCTTCACCCCACCATTTTCCTGTCTGTTTGTCTGTCTGTCTGTCTGTCTGTCTGCTTGGTTTTCGCTGTATCTGTCTGTTTGATTGCCTGACGAGGAAATTTTCTCTGTGAGTCCATCAATATGCCTGTTATCTGTTCTTAGTGCAAACGTTTCTCTTTCTCTGTGTTTCTTCTGATGGTAAATATGGATCTAAACTACAGTTAATGAATCTGCAGATGTGAAGAATTCTTCCTTCTCCTTCTTCTGCGGAACTCTTCAGCACAGGCAGCAGTAATTGTTACCTGCAGGTAATTATTGTCCACGTTACACTGTGACATTTGATTTGTCACTTAAAGGTCGCTCTATTTAAATGTCACTCTTACTTTTGCCTATTTGCTTCAAGTGTTAATTTCCTCCATCAGGCTGTCCACAACACTTTGGCTGAGAATGCCTTCATGGGGTAATGGTACACTTAACATTTGAGAGACAATGGCTGCGAAGACGTTACATCCAGAAAGACGTTTAATGGTCCATTCAAACAGGATGCGACAACGACTTTGCGAAAACTATTTTTCAAGTGAGTGGATGGGGTGGTACCCTGTCCTGATCCTCTTCTCCCAGTGGACAGACATACACCTGTGAAAACAGTATCTTTCCTTGTACTTCGTACGCGGGTCATAAATACACAAAAAGAAGTATAGTTATCATTTAAAAATGTGCCCCAAATTGTCTTGATGATGTGGAGGTGTAAGTGACGGGCCACCTCTTAGGTTGATCCAGCATAGTGTAAGACGCGATCATTTATTACCAACGCTAACTAGCTGCAGCAATTACCTAGAGCAGCAGAATCAAGATCAGAAAAAAAGTGTTTCCCCCAGAAAGTATTACATCATCCCTGCTTTCTTGCACGTTCTGGTAATTAATTTCCGTTGAAGTCCATTAACACTGTGCAAAAGTGACTGCGACAGTCCTCATGCGAGTTTTCCCGTAATACACAAAGTTGGCAATGTTGACATTTTTCTGTTTGTCTAAATTTAAAAATATGATAGATAGAGAAATCCATCATATGAGTTAAAATTCAAAACACCATTAAAAATGTAAATTTACTTTGAAACTCATTAGGATCTTAACTGTTTCCAATTCCACCCTGCCCAGTACCCACCCCTTCCCCTTGACCAGGACCATGTCATGGTACCTCTGCTCTGCCCCTTCCCCTCCCTGGCCAGGACCAGGACAGTGTACCCCACCACCCTGCCCCCCTGTCCTCACCCTCTCTGGAAAGAACCAGGACTGGGTACCCTCTGCCCCTGCCCCCTCACCCCACCTCCCCCCACCCAGGCAGAAAATGCCACAGACATGATACAGCGCAGGCGGTACGCCTCTTGCATTTCCACACAGGAAGACTTTCTTGTTATTTTGCAAATATCATGGCTGGAATAATTAGATCTATTGATAAAGATTATCACTTTCCCCACAACACTACCGACACAGGACAGAGAAATAGTCAGAAGGAAGCAATATTACAGTTCAGTGTGTAACTCACAACACCAAGAAATAGTCAGGAAGAAACGACATAACTCACAGTTCGGATCAATAACGTTATTACGGCTTCTTGCGGAGTTTTCCAAGAAAACGTCCGATGAAGAACAACGGAGGTATTGACCTCGCATTGATTTACCGTGTTCCCTGGCACCAGAGCGAGGAAGTCAGATCCACTCTTTCCATGTTTCTGTTGATGAACTCTGTGCAGGATTATATTGCGCCTGGAAGCAACGTGGAGTAATTATCCACATGTGTAGATTATCTGTCTGCCAGTCTGTTGACATGGCGACGTAATTAGCAACAAAAGAAACTCATAACATGTTTCATCGTCATTTATTCATCGTCATTATTGTTATTATTATCAGGTAATATGTGTTGGTACCTCGGTCTAATCCAGAAAACAGAAATCCCAGTTTGCGCAGACTGGTTGTCCAGTCAATGAAGGTGTGAAAGATGTGAAACCTTGGACATATCAACCTTCATATGAACAATGGTAACATAAACCTTTATGAAAGAGTGGTAACATCAAATTTAAAAAAAGGAATATGTCTGCAACCATGGCAATATCAGCCTTACTTAAGAGTGTCTGAAACCATGGTAACTTCAACCTTAATAAAGAGTGTCTGAAACTATGGCAACAACAAGCTTTACAAAGAGTGTCTGAAAGCATGGTAACAACAAGCTTCATAAAGAGTGTCTGAAACTATGGCAACAACAAGCTTTACAAAGAGTGTCTGAAACCACTGCAACATCAGCATTATTTAAGAGTGTCTAAGATCATGGTAACTTCAACCTTACTAAAGAGTGTCTAAAGTTATGGTAACATTAGCCTTACTTAAAAGTGTCTGAGACCATGAAACCATGGCAATATCAGCCATAATCGAGAGTGTCTGAAACCATAGTAACATCAACTTTAATAAAGAGTGTCTGAAACCTTAATACTGATGAGAATGAAATTTGAAAATCTTTGAAAACAAATCTTGCGGATTTGCGTAGGTCGGGTGCGGGTCGTGCTCTGACGGTTTGGCGGAGGAGCTGATGAGACTAAACCGGACCAGCTAGAGTTCTCAGTGTCTGCTCCTATCATCTCGCTCCACTGCGCACGACTCTATCAGACTACAGCTCCTTCATCCGCAGGACAATCGTTCCAAACATATATACAAAGAGAAGACAAATACAAGAGGACACGTCTTATTCTGAGGCACTTTTCTGTCAAATTAAGTATTAGTTAAATGACGAGACTGAAGTGATTCACTGAATTAATATCGAGGAGCGAAGCTCTGAGATAATTAATTCAGTGAATTACTGAAGTTGAGTTTCATTTAACTGATTTAAAAACTTTTTTAATTAGTAAAATGGATAATTAGGCATAATTAATTGTGGGAAAGTAGATGAGTCTGAAGAGAACTTTTGTGAGTGGTGTAGTCATGGAGTGGCATTTATGTCACTTTTAGGTAATTTTGCATGTGAGGAGGTGGTGTGGAAATTTCAGGTCATGCAGTTAATTAACAAAAGATTATTAATTGAGCCAATTAGGAGGTTTGCGGTGCGTGATTTAATGCAAATTAGGGTATTGTTTGGTGGAGTCTATGCAGGTTGAAGTTTAAGGAGAAGTCAGTGCGTGATTGAGTTTATGTGTGAGTGGATGTGTTTGTGGCGTTCTTATATGTTTTGATATTTATCATGGAATTATTTTCTTTGGAGGAAAATGAAGCTAGGGAGTTATTTAGCACTCAGTCTACAAGTCAGCCTGAAAATTTAATTGGAGTAATTAATGAGCAAAGGGATGATGGAGATTTTGAAAGTTTGCGAGGTTTAGTTGGTGGTGGGGTGGCAGAGGCACCTCATTATTCAGATATATTGGAAGAAGATGCTATGGATTTTGAGGTTAATGGTCATAATTTTGAGTAAGTAATGGATTGTAGTTTTGTCAATTTGTTTGGGTTTTTGTTTTAAGTTATTGGTATTGTAAGAATTTTGGTTGTATGAGAAGTTTTGTTGTTGTAGTATTGGAATGGATGTGAGCCAGTCAGATGAGGTGGAATCTAGTTTGCGCGATGGTTTGAAGCAAGGAATAGGATTTTCTCGAATTATGGGGTGAGTTTTAGTTATTTTAATGGTAAGATATCTGTAAGAAATTAGTAAGGAATTGTTGGTTGGTATGTTACTTATGGTGTAAATTTGGTTTTAGGATTAATTCGAGAAGGATGTATGGCATGAATTTGGGGTTGAAAAATGTGAGTAAGACATTTTAACGTTTCAAATCAGTGTCAGAAGAGAGGTTGAAGGAACTGAAGCAACATCAATTGGAAAGGAGAACTTTCGCAAAGATGATGTGGGGAGTCAATACATATAGGGAATGGCATTCAAATGTACTTAGTAATCCTATTAATTTTGATGTTAGGGTATGGGAAGCTGATATTGATAGAGTAGATTACCTTGAGAAACCGTAGTTCATATTTGCTATGTGTAAGTTTTTGGCTGAGGTGAGGAAAGCCAAAGATGGATCAGAGTACCCTGGACATACACTGTATCATTTGGTTGTATCAATTCAGAAGTTTCTGAATGAGAAAGGTAAAGATTGGAAATTAGTAGAGGGATGTGATTTTGTTGAGCTTAGAAATGTCCTTGTTAATTTAATGAAACAAAGGGCAAAAGATAATATTGGTACTGTTAAAAGGCAGGCCAAATTGATTAGTATGAAGCATGAGGATGAATTGTGGTCTAAAGGATTTTTAGGTGAAGAATCGCCTGACCAACTACAGAACACTGTACTGTTTTTGTTAGGTATAAACCTAGGTCTTAGAGCAGTAGATGAACACTATTACTTAAGACATGAATGCTTGGAAAAGGCCTCTCAAATACAGTTTGATTTCAATGATGCAGGTACTAAATGTTTGGTATATAGAGAGGACTCAGTAACAAAGACCAATGACGGTGGGTTGAAACATATGCGTAAGGAAAGGAAAGTTGTGTTGGTGTATCCGAGCAAGAATGTTGAACGCTGTCCTGTATGTTTGGTAGAGAAATACATTAGATTATGCCTAATTGTTACTCCAAAAACTAAGAAATTTAATTTTTACTTGAGGAGTTTGGAGAAACTTACTGTGAAACAGTGGTATGGGGAGCAATGTGTTGGTATGCATACACTTAGTAAAACTGTAAAAGAGATGTTAAAAAGTGCTAAACTTGATGGGAGATCAGGGACAACTCGTCTATTTCAGAATGGAATTGATAGAAAGTTAGTAAAGGAATACACAGGCCACGTATCCGATGCGGTCGATTGTTATCAAGTAACTTCTGATGAACAGCATGAGGCTATGAGTAGGATTATTCAAGACAAAGAAAAGAAGAGAGTAAGAATGACTGTAAGGTAGATGTATCAGTTACAGATATAAGTGGTCAGAAGGCGATTGGGTGTAAATGTAGTAAAGAGAATTTTCAGATTACCAATGTATCTGAACTCGGAAATATGGTTAATGAATTGTTAAGTAAGAGGAGTGGCAGGAAAATGTCTCTCAAACTAGAGCTGACATTTGAGTAAGAAAATATTTCCATGATAAATTCATGAAAGAAATACTAAACATTAATTTGTGTGTTGTTCTGTATGGTTGCTGTGGTGAAAAAGATGTTTCAATAAAATTTAATTGAGTTGAAAGTGATTTTTATGTTATTAATTTTGGTGTACTGAATGGAGTTATTGAGTGATGTATTGGTATTGGTTGCAAGAGGCTGATTCATTTGAGTGGTCACACAATTTTTTTGGTAAGTTAACTTACCACTAACTTACCCTTAAACTTACCATTATTGTTCCTCCTCAACAATAGGTCATGTCAATTGAGTGTTTCAATGATTTAAATAGCAGTAAAATGAATAGAAATAAGCGCAAAAAAGTTTTTAAGTACAAATAAACCGGCGTTTGTGTTTGTCCTTCTTCAGAAATATTTTATTTATACGACATAAAAATTAATGCAGCAAGCCAATGATGGGTGTGGGGTGACGGGGTACCCCAGTCCTGTCCTGGTGAGGGGCGAGGGAGGGGAGGGGGGTCCCCGGTACTGTTCTGGCCAGGACCGGGGGGGGGGTACCCCAGTACTGTACTGGCTGGTGAACAGACAAACAAACTGAAAATACAACCTCCCGTCGCACTACGCGGGCGGTAAAAACTGAAGAATTTTTTCGTTCATGTCTTTTTGCCCCCTGATAAGTTCCAACCTTACTCAACCTTATTTTTGTGAAGTGTTTGTATGGATACAGCAATCCCCCCCCCACCCCCAACCACCACAACCACCCCTTATTGTTGAGAAGTGTTGTTTTCTGTGGATGCAGCTGTACAAGTAGATTAGCTGTTCTCCTCATATAAAGTGCTGATGGAACCAAGACGTCCTGATTAGTTATCGGATGTACTGTACACCTGAGGTCCCGTTATTACAAAACGTATAAACACAGGACCTAGCCATGGATGGACAACATCATGTCTTCTGTTAGAAGAACTCATTATTAGTTATCAATTACATCTTTAGAATATCTTTGAAATGCAGGCGCTTTTATTTCGTGAAAAGTCACTGACACCGCAGATAGGTGAGATGTTGCTGCTGTTACGTAGTTGCGTAGTTGCGGTACTGGTGATGTTACTCGTTGTATTTACGTATTCGTGGTGCATTTTGTTCAGATTTTCGGGAAGACAACGAAAAAAGAAGGATCTCGTGGCGACTACGTGCGTGCTTAGCCGTGATCCGTTCTACTTTGCTCAAGAATGAGGTAAATCGCTATGTTGCGGGAGGATGTGGGGTTTGGGGATGGATAGGGCAGAATGAAATGTAGGTTAAGTCGATGATGAAGACAGGAGATCTATATCACCCTGCTGTGATCCCCAGTGGTTCTGTTCAGAGACGCAGTGCTACTTCCGTTCTCTCCATGTATTTCCTGTTCCGGTGAGGATCCCTAGGTCGCTGTCGCTCACACCGCTTTGTTACTTTTGACATATCATTGGAGCTGGGATGGAATTAACTGTAGAATTCAATGCCAAAATTCTGGGAAGGGCTTTTATTTTCACTGTGAGTCAGCAAGTTAATATGTTAAACTGAACGGGATATTTTCAGCAGTATTCTGGGGATAATGTATACTTTATGAATCCCAGTTGACATGTCCTTGACTAAGCATTGATGAAAACCTTAAGCAGTTGAAGCAATACACTGTAATCGGGTTTCACGATAAGCAAATCTGACATTTCTGACAGAAATTAAAAGTAATTTTTAAGAATTGTCACAATTTAATATTTCCAGTACTTGTTAGAATGTGTGTACATCATCAAATTATCAACACATACAATAGCAAGGGGTAGAAATACACTTCAAAATCTTCCAGATCTGTTAGGTCTGACAGAAATGCTTACTGTGAAAAACCAGACTGTCAGGGGTCGGTTGAAAGATTTGACTCCTACCAGTGCTACAGTGTCACCCATTTTAAGATCTATTCATACCAAACAGAGCTAAAAGGGAAAGCAAAATCTCCTAAAATTTTTTCCAAGTGCCATGCAGAACAGTTTCGATTGAAAATGAATAGAGGCAATTTCTTCACCCGAACCGCTTTTTTGCTTCCGGATTCGCTCTTGCTAGGTGTGAGCGTGCCCTTACACTACCCATTTGGTCGCAGTAAAATACCGTTAGTTCGACTCTGCTCGGTACGTTCTTCCTTTATTTTCGGCATGTAAATCTGCAGAGAAATCGCACACGTTTCTATGGAGACCTGTGTTATTGAAGTGTTTACGGTGAGTAGAGAACAGAGTGAAACCAATATTCAAACAGCCACACCAGTCCAGGCAGGTTTAACACAGAGTCTTACTTAAAGCCACAAAGTCTCCCGGAAGATGCATGAATCTGTCGTGTGAACTGCACAGTTTATCGCTCAAAGTGCACATGGAGGATTAAACCACTTTGGACTCGAAGCTGCAGCACATAATTCACCCAGTGCAAATCATCAACCAGGAAAATGACTTCATTACAAAACACGGGCAACATAGAAAAAGTGGATAATTACACAACCTCATTATTGAATGTATTTTTTTCCAAAATGTTTGCAAGAAAACCAGCCATCTTGATTCCATACAGCTTCAGCAGAATTTATGGCAAAAATCATTCATTTTCCAGTCAATTTACAAAAATATAGACCCAGATGTTCAAATGGACCGAGATGGATATTGACCAAGTGAAGCAATGGTCGATATCTCATTGATGGTCCATTTAAACATTGATGGTCTATATTTTTGAACAATTGACTGGAAAAT
>JBCAUG010037053.1:0-10030 GCA_038406175.1 Haplosyllis leylae | reverse complement strand
CCAATGTCACCAGTAGAGGCTGCACATTGCAAAATCTGAAATCCCATAGACTTCCATTGTAAAACCCTTGTCAGAAAAAGAATTGAATACATCATGATTTCAAAAGAAATTACATAAATACAATAATCCTGTTTCAAAATTTATTTAGATCATTCTTCTAATGCGTGGTTTCAACATATCAATTAGAGATGTGATTGAAATGTATTAGGAGCTGGATGTGTAAATTTGCAATCAACATGTTGATACAGAAAATTGTGCTAAGCTTCCCCCTTCATGCTCAATCATAGGACCTCCATTTACGTGGAAAACATAGTCTCGACCAGAATAGTCCCTGCTCCCCCCATCAGTTTTCTCTACAGTATGAATATAAAGAAAGTTAAAATATGTTGCAACTGGTGTTTTTGCATTGTGAATTTGTATTTGTGTCAAACGAATACACACAAAGACACATTTTTTTCTTTTTTTTAAAAAAAAAATTATGGAGGACATTTATCCTTTTCGTAGGGCCACTGATACCCCTGTTTTGGACTTCTGGTGACGTCTGCATCATGAAAAAATATCATCAACTGAGGAAGAGAAGCATCGTTTTAAGTATCCTTTCTATTTTACAACATCCAAACAAGAGAAAGGGAATCCAGTTCAAAGTCTAGTATAAATACAGATGGGAATCTTGCAGAAGTAAATGTTGGTGGGCTTAAAGAGAAACTAAAACACAAATCAAAGTATTAGCGCAAAAACTAATCTTATTGCTAACTAATTGCTAAGGATAAGGAAAATGAAGTTAATAATACAACTTCGTTATTCAGACACACTTAAATAAGACAATGTAACACATACGAAGAAGGTATTCAAGAAGTGAAAATGATGCTTCAAATTCTCCAGTCCACGAAACCACGGGTTATTTAAACGGAACGAATGACTTCTCTCGGCAGAAAAAGTCAGAATTGAGTATTTTTTCAAGAAAATAGTCAATTCCTTTGACTGTGTTTTGGTGGATAATGATACAATCAAAATTCTGGAGGAAGTTTAGTTTGCAAATTCATATATTTTAGAAAGTATAGTGAAAAAACCAATATCTCATGACCTTAAGTTACCTTTTTTACAGTTTTGTCACTATATTTTTCCAAATTACAGACTCTACAAGTAAAATTTCTTTCAGAATTGTTGATTGTGTCTTATCCACCGAAACATATAAATATAAGATTTGAATATTGTCCAAAAAAGTAATAAATTTTGATTTTTTTCTGCCGAGACAACAAGTCATTTGTTCTGTTTGAATATAACCCGTGAAGACGACCTTTTTCAGAGAGTGTATCTTGACAATTTACGGAATTTTACTTCGAATTGATATCTTCAAAGAGGCAAATTACTTCAAAATAACAACACGTTTTTAAGTATGCAAGGCATTATCAAGTTTTCAAGGTATCATTGACGTGTATTTTGGTTCTTTGGATTAAAATGATTGTTTTTTACTTCCAGTCGCTAAATTTCTGTGAAAATCTCAAGTTGCTTCTTCTACATCTGTGTCCACTGTCATAATCGTTCTTGATTCGCCAAAGTCTTTATTCAATAATTTTTATTGTTTTGAAATTCATGATATTTAAGTAACGTAGACAAATTGATTGAAGATGAGATTAATACAGACCATAGGGACTGTGAAATTGTGTAATGTACCTGTAAAATATAAAGTATTTAACATTGTAATATTATTTTCATTAACATGAGACTACACTGAGAACTAATGTACCCTGTAAAACTGGTGTGGTGATCTTAACTGACCCCCTTTTAGGGCCCCCGTGGACCATTTTGACTGTTGTGAGTGGGACTAATTTTTCATAAATGTTGATTTTCTTCAAATTAAATTATTTAATAATATTTGATACTTTAGTATATTGAATCAAAAAGCAACTTATTTAAAAAATAAATAAATTTAATATGATGAATTTCTAATGCTTTTATAGATATAAGTCAAAATTTACATAGTAATTAATATATAAAATGTGTTAAAAGCAAAAAATATAATAATTATTATAATTATTTGGAAGAATTATCATTTCTGATTAATTATGTGTCATTTGCAAGAAAATTTCCAATAAGTTTTCCATTTTTAATTGAAAACATTTCTATCGGGGAGAAGGTAGAAGGGGAAATGGTGCATTGAGCTGAGGGCTCAAGTGTTAAGGGGAGCAGCCAGTGGAGTTGGGCCTCTGGCCCTAAGGTTAAACGAGGGGGCCCATTATTTTCAAGAGGGTGCCCACTTAAAATTGGGGGGGGGGTTGTAAACGATACTTCACTGGAGTCGTCTGGTATCTGGCAAGGTGACATTTTATTAAATTAGCACTTCTTCAGGACTTGTTTGGAAAATTTCTACCTTGCAAGGTAAGATTTAACCTCTCCTGTGGGGTCCCATGAGGATTAAAAACTAGTTTGATATTTAATGTAATTGGGCGATGAGCCAAATCTGGGTCAAACCTGCAGGTCTTGACCATTCTTACTAGTTTGGATTTGTTTTACAACCTGTGGAGAAGCTTACATTTAGCTCTCACAGAATTTCCAAATGAGTACCGCCACTCAAAAACTGACCATCAATTTACAAAACATCTAGATTAATTGTGTTCGTATGAACATGTCATACACAAATACAAGACCCAGCAAGCCTCTTGTCATTGTAGAACAAGTGTATTACCATAAGAACACTTACCTCTGTATATTTTTCTTTTTGTTTGTGCTTCCTGAAAAGAGAAGTTTGACACCTCTGCAAAGTTTCAAAGTTTCAAAATGGTGATTACAAATCGGAAAGTTCCAACGGTGCATGTACACACTAAAACTCGTCTCCAGCAAGGCACCACAAAAAAGGTCTGTACCAAACTCAGTAAAAATTCTGTTTGGGTCCTTTACATCTCATTTTCATGTAATCGATGTGAATATAGATCTATATATATGAAACCAAATGATTTTATTTTTCGTCTGTTGCCATCGTTACATCAGTGTCTACAATGGGCTCGGTCAGTGGTCTTCGCTTTTTACAAAATATTTCTTTTGTTCTGTCTTGAAACTCATGATATTGAATAACGTATACAAATGGATTTACAATGGAATTTGCACAAACCATGTATACTGTAAAGCCATAGAATTTACCTGCAAATTATAAAAAAACAGTTACAATTATCTGTTTGTTGCCATTAACAAGCAGCCAATGTCACCTGTTGCTAGGTGAATTTTACAGATATTAACACAAAGGGATCCCCACTGTGCACACTGCAACAGACCCTTATGTCTGGTGCACCATTTTTTTTAGTACAGCACAAAAACATCATTTTTGTAAGCCATCTGAAGCCCCCAGATTAATTCACTACATTAAATTGCTCTTTGTGATGTCTGTGGAGTCTGTGGATTGCAGATTGCAGAAATGCGGGGAGAGGTAAGTGTGCACCTTAAATGGAAAACCATGCCAATCAGAATACACTAATGTACACTACTATGCTGAGGCAAGTAGTAATATCACACCACCACCTATCTGTGCACACATTCGAGTATCTCAATAATAATAGTTGTAAGAATTTGGTGCATCTTTCAAAGTACTCGGGTACATGTTTCAAGATTCCAACCTTGACATGACCTTGCTACATATCATTGCATTTTTGGGAATTATGGATGTTTATCAATAAACAGCTACTGAGAAGAGTGTAAATATGGGGAATTACTGCTTACTTTTTTGTTATCAGTATTAAAAGATTTGGTTAACAAGTTTAAAATAATGAAAAATAATAATTACTCACCACTGAAGTATTCTAGTACCCCTATTATCACTAGAATCAGATAAACGCAGTTGAAGACATAGCATATTACATAGAATATCGTAATGAAGAGCATTGTTTTAAAAATGTTATTTTTAGCCTTTTCCATCACATCAATTCTGTTGGAAGAAGTGTTATCACTTTCAGAATTGACTGCACCCCTCAGTTTTAGAAACATGTGACCATACAGGAATAAAACAAGCATAACAGGAAGGAAAAATTGTAATATTAAATATATTATAACATTAATATGCAATATTTCTAAGCTCCTAAAGTCACAAACTCCATCCTTCACTCCATAACTTGCATCAAAACAACTTTGTTCCAGCAAGGCAAACATCCAAATCACTGGCAAAAACATTAAGACCTTTTTCCTTGTTATTTTGGTGTGATGATATATAGGGTGCACAATGCTAATGTATCTTTCCATATTCAGAAATACTAAATTGTAACTAGATATACTCATCATTACCCATAATGGCCATTTACCCATCATAAAATAACAATATACTTCAGCATGTATTCCCTCCAAACCATGTTGATCCAGACCATCAATATGAGCTGTTCCAATTAAGGCAACTGAAGCTAACAGATCAACAAAACTCTGATGAATTATTAGAGTACTCACAAGTTTTTGTCTAATTTTTGCTGAACTACCAAGGATTACAATCACAAATGCATTTGCTACTACACCAATTATTCCTATAATTAAGAATCCCAGTGATCTCTCAAGATAGGTTTCTCCATTCTCAACAGGTTTGATCTCTTCACATAAAGATGTATTGCAAAGGATATCCCTTGTTATGTTTTGTAATTGTGCATGTAGATCCTCGGGAACTAATGCCTCTGTCTGGTTCATGCTTTGTTGAAAAACAGAGAAGATGTAAACTTTACTACCATTCAAAATAATCCCAGCAATGAAATAATTGATCATGTTCGTTCAAGACGTTCATTCAATGAACATGTTGATTCGTGTTTTCCCTTTCCTGTATCAGATTATTTTTGTAACACGAAGAACTATATTTTGTAACTTTGTATAACAGTTAGAACTATACAACCAGTCAGGTATGAGTGAAAACCATTTGAGTTTCCCCTATTTTAAATTTTTCTTTTAATTCAACTAATTAGTCAACAAAAATTTCAAATAAAAAAGACCTTTTTGAGATTTGAGCCCCAAATCTACAGATCACCAGTCAGGCATGCTAACCATTACACTAAAGAGTCAACTGTGAGTGAGAGAGAGACACAGAAAAGCTGACAATAGCCTTCAGTCATGCTTAACTGGTTCTAGTTGAATTCAGCTAATTCATCTTATACACGGGTCATATTCAGTATGGGATGCAGACCCTAGTGCCTGGCAAATGTCTTGTGAATTCATGACCAATAATAGAATATCAATAGGAAAAAGCACAACTTGAGTATTTTTCACTTTTTCAAGTTTAATACAAATAGTTGCACCCGAAAGCAGTACTGTTGGGTATTTGGCCAGTGACTCAATATTCCCTTTTCTTTCACCTGCATACTGACCAGTGGTCAATACTGGACTACTGGTCAGTGAACAAGTGGAAGCAAGTGGAATATTGAATCATTGGCCAAATACCCAGCAAAAGTTGTACTGCTTTCGGGTGCAACAATATATCTAATTTTTTTAATTGCCAAATATTGGCTGATAAATTTGCATTAAACTTGAAAAAATGAAAAAACTCTAGGTGCCATGCCATTTTTCCTATTGATATTCTACTATTGGTCCTGAGGTAAAAAGAACTTGCCTGGCACCTTGGTCCCCATCCAATACTGAATACGACCTGTGTAATATATCGAATCTAATACAAAATCCGGAAAACACGAATGAAACTTTTCTCTGTCTGCCACTCACAGTTAGCAATCCCATTGCCATTGCCTCTTATCATTCCTGCCTGGTCCTACCAGGGGGCAGGTCACCTACGTGCCTTGCATCGGAGGGAGGGGTGTGGCATGAGGGATCACCTGGTCATAGCTACCTGACTGGATAGCAGACGGGTGCAGCAGTGGTGGGTCACCTGGTATTTCTTGTCTTGTTCTCAAGTCTTTTTAGGAGGTCAAAAAGCTTAGGTTTCTGACCAAGGATGTCAAAGTTGTATTCCATCCAATGCTCAACACTTTGAGTACGTATGCGTCCGCATATATTTTCTGGCAGATCATCACCATGCAGTGTTGCGAAAACCAAAATTACTGAAGGGTCAGAATCAGTCGCATTTTTCAAGTTGTTTAAACTAGATGACATCGACATTCAAAGTAAAACATAGATGTTTTAATTTTGACATTACCTTGACCTTGAGATGACCTTAACCTTTAAGCAAGCTTCCATAAAGTAAATATGTACATAGTTTCAATCCAAATACAAAGCTTTCACTTCACCTAAATAAAAATCTGTTTTTATGTAGTCTTATCAGCTTGGCATCCGTCTTACGTGTGTCGGGGTGTGTCTGACAACTTTTTATGGTGGTGAACATTAATGGTGTCTTTGAAGTTTTCACGCATCTCCACTCGCTTCGTCTCTTTTAGAAATAAACTCAAAATCATTGTTACCTGCCTTTAAATGTTTAACAAAATGTCAAGTCACAGGTTCAATTAGAATTGAACGAATCACTTTGTGCCTGATAGAAGCACAAAATATATTTAAAGTCCCAACAAATGTCTGAAATAACAAAGAAATTTCTAACATTAAAGGTCCAACTGCTACTCTCCACTTACACTTATCAGTAACTGCACTTCACCCTATTTCTTGCAGTTTCTTAGCCTTTGGCTTGATTGGGTAAATGCCAATGTTCTCAAAGCCTTTTCTAATGTTCTCAGGTAAGAAGGCTTGAGTGAAGGCTGGTACCAAAACATGGAAGAACTGAGTCCTTGTCATGTGTGTACCTGCAGCTTTAAAGTTATAAGCCATCAGCTCTCTCTGGAATCTCTTCTTCAAAGCTGCATAGGGAACATAGGGGTTGTAGGATGTGTGTGCAGTGACGGGGGAAACAACAGACCTCAGTGTTGTGCTCTTTCATACACTGCATGTACTACATATTAAATAGATGACTCTTATGGAGATCTAAGAACACAAGGTGCTTTTGATCCAGTCTCCACAAGTTCCTTTCCTTGAAGAAATTTACAAATTCTTTTCAATAATCAGCAAAAACTTCAGCATTTATTATCTGGATTCTGTGGCCTTAATGGTATATCCTGAGGGAACTGCTTCATGCCACTTGTCCTTTACCTGGCTTGCTTTAAACAGTACCATGGGAGGGACCACCATCCCCTGCACTGATGTATGTGACAACTTTACTAGTTTGGCTCTTGTTGTCTGCTACTGTTTGGTAGACACATTTCCCCTTGACACCAATAACTTTGTGTGATTTCGGTATGTCTGTAATGCCACTCTTATCTATGTTCCAAATATTGTTTAGAAGGAATTCTATCTTCCAGTTCTGGATCCATTGTAAGAGGAGGTCAAACTTTTCAATCTGTACTGTATTTGCTCTCATTGCCTGGGCAACTAAAATGTTTTGTGAATTCTTCCTGCACAGATTAGGCTTCCTCTGAAGGAATCCATGGAACCACTTGTAGCTTCTTAGTAGGTGAAAAACTCTTCAGGAATTCAAAAGTCAGTTGACAAAGTTTGTCATCCCAAAATGGAAAACCCCAGCACATGTAATACATCACCAGTTCTTCAAGCTCATCTTCTTGGTCTAACAAAAATTTATAAAATAAACACAGTGTATCTAAATACAAGTCAACTGGGTTACTACTACATGTTACCAAAGTGCTGACCTGCTTGGTGGCCCACTTGCTTACCATCAGCTAGCACTCTGGCTTTTGTCTTCTTCTGTCCAGCTATGTGCCCTTCCCTCTTTCAGCATCCAGACAACCTCTCTATCACTGTAGTTTTAAGAAGCTTTAGTTTGCTGGCTATGGCCCTCTTAGAAAGCTGGTCTTTGGGTTCTTTGTCCTTATTAGCATCCCAGAGTGCTTGTGCCTTTGCCATGTCTTCCTCCTTCCACTCCTTGGTCTTCTGATTTTTATGGGACATGGCATCCCTAGGTGGTCTGGTGCACCTTTCCCTGCTTGCCCTTGTGAGAAAACTTTGTCTTAACCATGTTTCTGTCAATTAAAAGTCTGAAATAAGTGACCCACTTGGTGACCCAGTTGATACATCTGGTAGGGTCAGTTGGAGGGATGACCTGCTTGAACAGAATGACCTTAGCATTCATTAAATGTGCATGTAAATGGCCAGCCTTTGGCTTCAACCTGTTGTTCAGTACAGCAGAGATGATAGGCCTCTTTACATGCTGTACAAAAGACCCATTTGGAGCTGACAATCCCATATGTGAAAATGACTTTTGCATCACCAAGGAACTGCATATGAATGCTGATTTGGTCTTGTGCCCCCTTATTGCAAATGAGACACTTCCAGCCAAGACAAGAAGCAGTATAGGCATCCAGATAAGCATCCTGGCCATTGAATTTAGTGGTCATTCTAAAACAGAATTGGAGTGGGTCACATTCAAGTTGGTCACCCATATAATCACACATGCCTGGGAAGAGTTTGGGAAAACTTTTTCACACACAATACAGTTAAGATACTTGGCAACATTTATCAATCAAAAGGGAATGAAATAAGGCAATGTAAAAGCTGACCCAGACTTGGAACAGCAGGTGACCTGCACTGGGCATGTTTCTAGTCTGGGTCACACATCATGTTTTCATGTGGGAATCCTGTATTATCGCTCATATCAACATTTCATTTGGTTAATGTACAGGGTGGATCAGTTGCTTCATGTACACATAGGGTATCAAAACAATCTCTGTCATATGTAGAATTAAGCTCTTTTTGATGTACTTTCTCAAAATATTGCAGGTGCAAGCAGAGTGAAGTGATTTTCAAACAGGTCAGTTAATTACACATCATCCTTGAGCAAATGGCAGTGTCTGCTGACTAGAAAATATTTACCTAACAAGGGTCGACAATAGAAGTAGAATTCTATATAAAAAGATTTAAGAACAAAAGAAACTGGAATCAAGGAGAGATAAAACATTTAAATGTACAAATGTGACCCACATGCAAAAGTGACCCAAACTTGGAACAGGTACTCTATTTAGTAAATAGAGTAGGAGCATTGATTGGTTGGTGCCTAATTCCCTATTTTCTCTTCCTGATCCCCAACAGCAATGCTGAACTCACCAGAATCCACTGGGACCGAACCAAACAAGAACCACAAAAATAACTCTGGGAATTGCTGGCAGCCCAAATGAAAACACCAGGAGAATCCAGTCATTATGACCAAACATTATCTT
Organism: Haplosyllis leylae; assembly: GCA_038406175.1. Lineage (NCBI taxonomy): Eukaryota > Metazoa > Annelida > Polychaeta > Phyllodocida > Syllidae > Haplosyllis > Haplosyllis leylae. The sequence continues at coordinate 911 of JBCAUG010037053.1, read as the reverse complement.
GCAGTTTAATATGACCATTAAAAATGCTGCAAAATTCAGTTTGTGTTTTACATCTTTAATGTGTTCCAGATTGAAAGAAAAAAAACATAAGATAAATTAGATACTGTTGACATCACAACACAACCCACCAGAAAGAGCAGTAATGGTGACAATAATTCCCTGACCACATTTAAATTCAAGAAGCATAAAACTAGAAGATAGGCAGATGTTTTCATCAAAATGACCATTATTAAGGGCTGCTACCATAGCGTAACTGTGACCAAAGTTGTGTTCAGAACTGTAATATAAATTTATACAGCCATGGATTCTCGATAACAGCTTGAACGTCAATGGGTCGGGGTTGAACCAGAACATACAGATCTGTGACCAAAGCTGTACTAAGAGCTACCAATTCAACAATCTATTCACATAGAATCACAAGAGGTACGTCTGCCCATAATCCACACTACCAAATCTGAATTGAACTCCTAAATCAGTCTTATTGCACCATTTAGAGGGATCGTCATGTTCTTAGCCCAAGTAACCCGATAGTTTCACTATGTACATATATCTGATACGGATGGGGGTTACAGTTGTCATTTTATAGCAATGATTCTTCTTAGTGCAATAAATGTGGATTGAAATTCGTGTACCTGAATAAGATATCAGCCACAGCCAAGTAAACAACCAAACGTTCACAGAATTTACGTTTGAATATGTTCTTATCATTTCCAGAAAAGACTAAAAATAGTACTGTGCCAACACTGAAAATGATACTGATAGCTGCAATTGGAAGACAGAATCATTCAACACATCTACCTAGAGTCCTTAATCACTCTAACCCAATTGACTTTATGACAGATCTACGTTACTAAACATATTGTTACCGACCGCGTACGTAGTACGGAGGGAAGGTAATAGTTTTACACCTG
>JBCAUG010037042.1:0-10031 GCA_038406175.1 Haplosyllis leylae | reverse complement strand
TTACATGAAGATTTCGTGGACGCTGACTTCTCCAGTTTTCTGTCTTGTGAGTATTTTAAAACAAAGCGAATTATTTTTATTTTTGATTCTTAGTGTATCTCAAATTTACAAAGAAAGCAATCAATAAAACTATTCTAGGATTAAAAAAAATCTTCCAAAAGCAATAATGATGTTTTTTCCCTCAACATTTACTGGAGCATCTTCTGGGACTTTGATATGACGAAAAAAATCTTTAAGAAAAAGTTAAATTTCAATCACTCATTCAACAGCATCTGATTGGATTAAGTCTAATTAATTAATATTTTGCCGTATTTTAGGTGATATTTGCACTCATCATGTACACGTACTCAGACCTGACGTACAACAGAACCTACTACTATCCGGACTGGGCCATAGCTATAGGCTGGATGATGGCTTGCTCCTCCGTTATCATGATACCGATCATTATGGTAGCGAGGATCATCAGGGCGGAAGGCAGCTTACCCGAGGTGAGGTCTCTTCGACAGTTTTTCTCAGCTATTCGTTTCTATGCTGCTGATTATTATTTATATGTTGATTAAGTAAGATCCTACAAACGTTGCAGTTTGATAGGTCGTTGTCATAAATTTCAAGTTATATCAAAATAAATCTATCTCATTAAAAAAATTCAAGTTCAGGTTACCAACTGCAACTACATAATATTTGAATCGGGATATAAATTGGAACAGGATTTTATTAGCAGTAAATAATTGGCTAATTCACGCGAATGTAAGGGTAGTTTTTTCAATGATATTCTTGTATTGATCCACTTCTTTTGCAGAGAATCCGGTTTTTACTGCGACCACAGTTGGCTCCGCATCAGTTACGTCCGCAGGATTCCCCAATGGATCTGGCTCCGGAGTACCGGAACATGGAGCTGAACAACGTGGGGAGCGCCCCCGCCTACCACCACCCTCCTCCCGCCTACATCAACCCCACCTTCACCTCCGACAATGCACACGACAATACTAAACTATAGATATGTACGGATAAAAATCCAGTGATGGATCTAGAAACTGAAATGATCAGAGGTTAACAAAATGAAATATACGTGGCCGCCTTCAGTCATCTTTTTAATAGATCTATTTTTATAGAGCCAGGATTGGATGGTTATCTTGCCTGCCCTACTTTCAAATCCTCTATTGCATTCTGGGTTCCGAGGTTACAAATCTGACAGAATTTGCCATAAAGATCTGAATTGTTTTATTAAATTCATTTTGGATCAGAGCAAATTCTGTCAGATTTTGAGTGAAAGGTAAACAATTTAAGACTGAATTTAAAATATCAAGGAATTAGGAATTGATGTTGTTCTGTACTTTAAACCATTTGATACAGTAGATCAATATGAGTACTATTATCTGATTGTTTAAAGTTGTGCTGTTCCCAAAGAAGGGTAACTGATTGTCTGGTTTGTGTTGTTACTGAAGAATGTGGACTGATTATATGATTGAGTTGTAATATAATATTTGGCGTGCGTTGTATCTGAAGAGTGTAAACTGGTTGTCTGGTTTGTATTGTAGCTGAGTGAAGAATGTTACTGTAACTGATTATATGATAGTGCTGTAATGAACCTAGAAAGCGTTGACTGATTGTCCAGTGTTATGCTGTAATTGAAGAGTGTTAACTGATTGTCCGGTGTGTGTTATACCTGAAGAGTGGTAACTGATTGCTTGGTATTGTGTGGTACCTCAAGAGTACTTACAGACTGTCAACAGTTGTACTGTGCCAGAAGAGTGTTAACTGATTGCCCAGCGTTGTACTGTAATTGAAGATTGCTAACTGATTGTCTGGTATATGCCATACCTGAAAAGGGGGAACTGATTGTTTGGCATTGTGTGGTACCTGAAGACTGCTTACAGATTGTCCAAAGTTATACTTTAACTGAGGAGTGGCAACTGATTGTCTGGGGTGTTGTAGCTACAGGATGTTAACTGATTGTTTGTTATTGTGTATTACCTGAAGAGAGCTTAGAGATTGTCTACTTCTGTACTGTGAATGAACAGTGTTAACTGATTGTCCAGTGTTGTATTGTAGAAGAGCGTTAACAGTGTTGTATTGTAGAAGAGTTGTGTTGAAACTGCACCAGAAGTGTTAACTGATTTTCTGGTATTGTGCTGTACCTGAAGTTTGTTTACTGAGTGTCCAGTATTGTACTGTGACTGAAGATTCTTTCATTTCTTAGATTACTAATTGTCTGCTTTGGGTTGTACCTGAAAAATAGGTAAACCAATGAGGTGTTCTGTGAGTAACCTTCAATTAAAATGTTCTTTTGGTAGTTCCTGGGGATTAATTTAAGGATTGAATTAAAGGAACAGGTTGAAATTAGTGGTGCTTACAGAATGACAAGCAACTTGTCAGATTTTTCTGATGTTTGTTGAAGCCTTTTAACAATAATTGCCTTTGTAAAGCATGTGCCAGAAAATAAACAATTTTAAAATTGTAAAATTGAAACGCATTCTGTCAGTTTGTAATTATTGAAAGAAAAATCCGTTATTGGTTTCAAATGAGTTGCGAATACAAAGGGGAGAAAGATTGCGCGTGTTTGTCAAACACCCTGACGGAAGAATATCCAATTCTGAATGGTTCGTAAACAGTTTTAATATGGTTGTCTGTGAGCAAATTTTAGTCCTCTTTTTGGACACAAAATTCTGACTGAACTAAAACAGAAATTCTCAGAGACAGCTTTATAAAATTATTTATGAACTAGTCAGAATTGAAGATTCTTCCGTCAGGGTGTGGAAGTAGAATTACATGCGTGTGTGTGTGAGTGTGCGTGCGTGTGTGTGTTCGAGCAAACGTCAAAAGAATGCGCTAGTCCATACTGAACTGCTACATGTGAGTGCTACATACTATTACAAACAAGCTACATAACATTTTTCCTCTGAGATAATTTTTTACAAAGTTAATGCTACATAAAAACTATATCTTTTAACACTAGAAAAGTTTGATGTTAATTTAGGTGATTTCATAGTGAAAATGTGCATTTCTATTGTGAGTATTGGATGATGTAAATATATATTTTTAATGTATGAAATGAAAATGAACAATTAAAACAAACGAAATCAAAAACCTTTTCTTTATCCTTGTCTCATGTTTAGACGGTATTTGTATCAAAAACTTATGTTCAACGAGTATTCCAGTTTTCCCCGATTTTAGTTGTCTAACTTGAGTAGTCAAAAAAAAAGAAATACTTATGTCAGACGTCGCCTAATTAACTGAACTCATTTCTGTAAGGTTTAACTTCGACTGGCAAAATGAACGTTTGCCAAAGGACATATTTGATGTGTGCGGAAATGTTAGGCTCTTTTGTACAGTGAACACATGTTTGGATACTTGATATTGTTTCGGTAATTTCCTTCTAAGATCACCTCCCGTACAATTGCAACAAGACAAGAAGTGGACTAAATTGTGCTAATATCGCTAAATCCTGCGTAAACTCATAGTGGTATCGCCGATTCCTGCCAGTTGCGAAACAAAATTTCGTAGTTGATTACTTTTTCTTGACGGCAGTGCAGATGTTGATCACAGCCTCAATGATTTCAACGACCACGACGACGGTGATTCCGGTCCACAGATTCAGAGCGCCACCTAGTGTTCCCAGGAAGGAGAATATGGTGTACTTTGGAACTTCCACAGACTCAAGATAAGACTGATAATCTAGATTAAAATCAATCTTCACACAGTTCTCATCAATAAGCCTCAGAGCATCTGCACTCGGCGGACTTTCATCAGTTTCATGTTCAACTTTTAAAAATCTGTGTGAATATGGCTTATCACTGATAAACTCCTGATAAAAAGACTGGAACTGATAAGGTAATGGCCACTTGGTATGAGATACTGTCGTTTTGTAATCCACGTCCTCACATCTGTCGCTACACAAAGCGCACTCGTATCCTCTCATCTGCAACAGACATCTGTGGTTCGCGAGAAGCTGCCGCTGAGGCAGGGAAACATCTATGCACTTCCTGTTTCTTTGTGAGAAAAAGCCCGAACATTGACATTGTTCCATTAATTGGTCATCGTAGCATTGTTCGAAGCAGCCTTCGTACGTGTAATTCTCCACGCCGTCAACGCAATTCCCATGCGGCGCCGGAAGTCGCTTCAGCAGATGTTGTCGGACGTTGACAGATGTTAGCATTCCGGGTGGGGCAGCTTGAACGGTGTTAGAAAATAATTTGTGTTTGGAAAGTTTTGGATTTAGCAGAAAATACTGGACTCCAGATGATCTCGTTGCCATGGCGTTGGCGTTCGCAGTGGTGTATTCTCTCACATTGACGTAAAAATTATCTATGTAAAACGTCATGCTTAGTTTGTAGATGGCGACAGTTTCTGGGTGTTTAAGAACGAGGCATACAATGTGCTGTACAGATGGCACCACTAAAATGTTACCCACAGTGCTACAGTCTGAACCAAAGGCATTTCCTACTAAAAATACCAAGCACTCGATGAGAAAATCCGTGTAGTTAGACACAAGATTCATCGCTTTCTGTGCCCCTATGTGCATGACGTACTCGTGAACCGTACTTAAATCGTCTCTAAGTTGCCGAAACGTTCTTCTATCGTCCTCTGAACAATTCTTACATGTTGTTACATTTCTTACCAAATCCATGTACTCCTTGAAACTTTCGTTATTCGGGAAATTCCTGAAAATTCCAAGAGGGTTAACGTTGCATACTTGGATGGTTGGAAACCGTAAAACGTCATTATTCAAAGCGGATTTCCGTTCCTGTAACAACGTCACTTTTGGATACGAAAAGTACTCATCGAATAGTTTATACGTTTGAAAGAAGCCCATTATCAGAAACAGGACGGTTGCGACGGTCCACAGCAGCTTCAGATGCCCAGACTCCGCCTGGGATACCCGCCCTACTCCCTTCACACTACTCTGCTTCAGCGCTGCTTGTACCACTCTTCTCCAGTCCATCTCATGTTCTGATGAGATCATCTCTTTTGCTAAGGGTAGATGGCAATTTACCAGCAGCTAGCGATCCACAATTTTCACACAGTGAAAATGTCATGTCTTACTGACCAGTCAAGCCTTAAGTTTCACAGTGTGGATGTGTGATTACTGACAAAGCTTCACAAGGCAATCTGTGACCAGCAATTAACCTTCAAGTCTCACCTTATACACTTGTGATTTCATTTTTCATTTGTTACACAGTGGGTCTGTGATTTATTACTGACCAGTAGGAAATCCACAATCAAAAGATGAATCTGTGATACAAAACAGCAGTCAATCACTGATAACTTCATAATATTTCTTATTCATGTGTTTTAAAAATGTAATTTGTCATGCCATATAATTAAAATTAGAAGAAAATTTAACAACATTGTAACCACCAGTCACCTCATGTCTTCCAATTTGTTCGCATTTAACTGGTTTAACTATTATTATTATTAATTATTTCAATAGTGAATTTTCAACCACAAAAATAAAATGGGGAGTGAGCAGCAAGTTCACTGGAATTCTTACCGTGCTGTTGGTATCGGTCTCTTCCTGGGACTTGGTGTTGGTCTTGCCCTGTGTAAACGGATTGTTTTCTGTTGGTTAGTGGCGGCAGAACACTGGTTGAAAGCATATCTGACTGGTTGCAATTTGACTAATTGTTCGTGCCGTTCACAATGATATTGTTTTGTTTTTTTGCGTGACATGGCATCAGGCCCTTAGGGTAGCAAATCTACAGACGAAAGGCTTTTCGACTGATGCTGTCTTAATGCAATTTTCATTCCTAAATTACATAAAATGAAGCATAAAATGTTTTAACGTTTATAGTGTGTACGTCATTAAGAAATTGACATCGGCGCACCACGATTTCCCGGCAAGGGAAATGACTTTGATTGTCTGGGTGGTGGAATGGCCGAGCTCAAAATTACACATGGACGTAGAAAAGTAAACAACGATATAAATATTATAACGTGACGTTGGTAACATTCACTATGCTCGCTCGTAAAATGACGTCACTGATGAACAAATCAGCTGATTGTACACCTAATTATCATAAAACTGCCAAAATATTTCCCCAAATTCCCTGCACCCCCTTTGTCAATCGCAAGTTACCTCTAAACGAACCAGCAATAAATAAATTGTGACTCTTTTGAAGTCAATTTGCCATTGATTCACCTTCGCTATCCATTTATAGAGGAACAGTCAAACAACTGTGGGACATGTAAACAAACCGCTTCTTGGGAATATTACGAAAAACTTCAAAGCCAAAACTGAAAGGGTTAATTTGGAAAAAAAGCACTGGCGCAGAAGCTAAAAAACAGCAAATCCTATCAGATAACGACAGTTATCTCTGTAGTATATCTCAACATTTAGAATGCAGAAGTCATGTAAATACACAGAGGATCGTTTGCATTACTTTCTGTCTGAGAAAACATCTGTCTAATTTCCACATTCTTAGCAGACAAGAAATACCTTGATCTCCACACAGCTGTACGGAAATCTATTTGATGGGAAATTTAATGGTAATCGATGGAGACGACTTTCTGTTTTACGACACAAAACATGCAGAAATCTTCAATATAGAAGGAAGACAGAGACATGGTTGCGATAGGTGACATTCAGTAAAATATTTTGTCTGTCTTTCACTAAATTCCATTAGTAAGGTTTAGCTGTACGTTATTTGAGTGCGCTACGTAGAACGATGGAAGGTACTGTTTTCACAGGTATTTGTCTGTCCACAGGGGGCTCCTGCCCCGGACGGATGGGGCATATCCAGTCTTGGTCGTGCCTTGGGGAGGGGGTAGAGTACATCCTGTCCTAGTCCTTCCCAGGGGAGAGGGAAGGGAAACAGGAGGGGAGGGGGTGACCCTAACCCCTCGCCCTGGCTAGATCTGGTCTGGCATGAGAAGGACGGGAGGGGCGTGGTCAGTATTGCCTCGTAATGTTAATGGAAGACTGTCTTGTTTTATTGGAAAATTTCACGTGGAATATCACTTGCAGTGTAGGCTGGCCTTCGTATGGATGAAAGACTTTTAAGGTAACTTTCCATTCATCAGCGCAACCGATTATTCTTTGACCAATAGCAAGTTCCCTCAGTTAAAGACCTCTATGCCATTGAATGCACTATTTATTGATAATCAGGTCCAAATTGCTCTTTACCTACACTTAACAAATTATTACACTGTGGTTAATAATAATATTATTGACATTTCCTGATGTGTTGTTTCGTCTATTCATTTCACGGTGTTGGATCTGGGAATCTTACTGACAATGCCTTTGCCCATAAAAATATATTGTAACGAATGAGTTTTTTGTTCCACAATTGTAGATTTATAAATGTTACAAAATATGACCTTTAACAAGAAAATTAAGACAATCAAGATTCACCCTACGCCCGTGAAGGCCTCTTGTACAGGGACTGACAATAAAGCATTACCATTAAATGAAGTAAATGCAAAGGAAACTACGTACAAAATGAAAATAAAAGAGGGGTTAGTTGGTGCATTAAAGCGAACCAGCGTGAAAGGCGTATCCAGGCTGATGTCAGTAGAGTCATCAAATCTCAAGATACTGTGGGCTGTTGCAATTTCACTGTTTCTGTCCATTGGATTTTATCAGACTTACGAACTTTTGGAGGAATATTTGTCGTATCCCTACGTGACGTTAATAAAGGAGCATAAAATATCTCCTTTGGATGCCTATTCGTTTCCTGCTCTCCGAGTTTGTAACATTAATCCAAATGGATTATTGAGACGGGCCCGGAACAATGGACGTCTGGAGGAGTATCTGAAGCTTGTGGACACAATAACAACTTGTGACAACTGTTCACAGGACGATCAATTAATTCTGGATCAAATAGCAGATGATTTTCAATCCATTGTAGGATATATTGCTTATCTTGGTGAGAACAGAACTCGACATTTGTTGCCTAGCTACAAGGACTTTTTGGTTGAATGTCTTGCGTTTCCGCTTGGAAATACTTCCGGTGTCGACTGCAACGAGGTCGGAACAGTAACCATCAAACCGTCCTTGGAACCTTTACTTTGTCTGAAATTGACAATTCCACCGGTTACATTAATATACAGGATATCAATGACCTTCTACATAGATAGTTTTGAGACTGATCACTCTGAGTATAACAGCAAACACTTTGGGGCAGCAATGTCCTCTGGGGTGAAGTACACATTCTGCGATACAGAGACAGATTGCGCAATCACTTACACCTCTGGTCCAGTCGCTCCGCCTGGATTCCTAACCTCTGTGAGGATAAAGAAGGATCTGTACACTAGGCTACCAGAGCCCCATGGAAAATGTAATGATGACGTCATAAATTATACGTTCGGACGCTGCGTCGATCAAACTTTTTTCCACGAATATTTCAATTTGTGCAATTGTACACTCGGACCTGGTTTTGCACTTCAAGAAGAGCATCTTCCGGTTTGCATCACCGTGGATCAACCTCAGTCAAGGCTTATCAAAAATTATAAATGCTTACTAAGAGTCACGCCAATAGCGGTTGCAAAATCCTCACGTTGTCCCCAGAAATGTTCGGAATTCAAGTACTCTGGGGACCCCTCGTACACAGCGTGGCCCCTGCCTTACCAGCTTTCCTCTTTCTACCGTAAGTTTGTAGCAAACAAATCCTACGAGCAGAGATTTGAACAGTCCCTGAATGAAACTTGTTGCAGTTCTCAATCCAAAATAAAAGAACTTATCAAGGAAAATTTTGTAAAGATAGACTTTTCATTAAATACCCAAGCCTATTTAGAGTTTCAGGAGTTTCCCAAATACACAATATTCTCCTTCCTGGGAACACTAGGTGGCGCTCTGAATCTGTGGACTGGAATCACCGTCGTTGTCGTCGTTGAAATCATTGAGGCCATCATCAACATTTGCAGAAATCGTGACGGCAACTAAAGTCGAATTTCTTCATTTCACTCCTTCAGATGTTCGTGCCCATTGAGAAGAGTGCGCACTACCAGGGACAATTAGTTTTTTTCAGGTATCGCTTAGCCTAATGGTACCAGTCAAAACCAGTGGCTTTGCTGATCATATACTAGATCTTACTTAGTCCTTCTCCTTCTAGATATTAAATGATGAAACAAGCAAATAAATTGTTTGACGTTTTATATATTTTAAAATAATATAATTTCTGTCAATTTGTTAATGAAAATTGAATTTTTCACAAGCTACATTGAAAAAGTATGTGAGCTTTTTCTGATCTCCTCCGAAGTTACCGAATTTTGTGCAATTTGATGTGGTTTAGGCAATGAAAGGGTTACTTAGTTTCCCTGAAACGTTTACTGAGCGAAAGAACAGAACTGCAAAATAATAGTGAAAAGCAGCGTGCGCTAAAACTCTTTGTTGTTGCCGTATGCATTATTCTAATGGAAGTTCGGGACACTGAGACACAATCCAAACAAATTAAAGCAGTGATGCATCAGATTCTGTCTTTGCAACACAGAAATAACGTGTATTTGAATTTTAAACACTTTTACAGAAACACAATTTTACTGCTTAAAGTTAACCATATCGACGTGAAAAAGCAAAGTAAAGAGAATTCACCATTTGGAGGCATTCTTAAGTTACCTTACTGCTTACTTGTTGTTTGTGGTCAAACACTGTCCACAGATGGCGTCACCATCTCTCGTCGCATTTACAGTACTGCCATCTATGTTCTAAACTTGTTACTATTATTCCGAAACATTACTTGTTTGGATAAGGATGCTGATTTTTTTCATCCCCAGATGTGGCAGAAAATGTGTGTTCAGTGATTTATCACATAGCACTTCAAAAGCATAGCTGGTTCTTCGAACCAAGAACCATACCAGTCCCCAGTGCGGTTCCTCGCAGTGATAAACATTTTCCCTGGATTTCAATGTGGCTGGACTGACCTTTTGTGTTGGTCCGTGTAACGTAGTTACAGGTTGGGCACGGTTAAATCGAAGTCTTTCGTTGGCAAGGTTTTACTTCGAATTAAGTGGAAATTTGAACTACATTATACACTGTAAATCGAATTTTGTACAAAACTTTGAATTAGAAATAAATTCGATTTGAAACTTCGATT